>CAIGRO010126192.1:0-15837 GCA_903798355.1 Fraxinus baroniana
CATTTTTCTCCTTTTTGGCCCATTTTCTCCATTTTTCCTCTAATTTCCACCATAATCGTCATTGTTGCCCTACAAACACAATTTATACAAATTAAGCTCTATTTGGAATGTTTATCGACAATTATTCATGTTTGTGAACCAAAATAAATGTAGCCACAAATTACATAATACACTCATATCACATTCCGTCTTATTTCCCTTCTTTTCATCCTTTGTTTTCGCAATTGCTAATCGCTACCCACTAGAGATACTCACATTGTAGACAAAACGGAATGCACTTGATTTTGGATGGAGTTTGGAGATTTATCACGGTTGATGTTGGAAACATGGTGGAGATTGGGCGAGAATAAGGTGGAGAGGAGATAGTGCTTAAGAGAAAATAGGGTTCGAATAAAAATGGAAATTGGGATATAAACCAATTAGAAACCCACAATTAACAGGATACGCACGTCAATTAATTAAAAGGTTTATTATTTAAACACTTGTTTTTATGTAATTTCCACTTTGAAGATTATGTTTGGGCTAAGCTCAAAGTAATTAAGAGGTCTAGTCAAATCGAAATGTGATAAGTTGGCCGTGTAGCCCCTTATTTTTGTAATATGCTCGTTTCATTTTCAAAATTGCAATATGGATATTAATAAGAAGAAAACACATCTATAATATATTAAACATCACATCAAATAAGAATCATTTTTAAGACTTTTTTTATCCTTATTATAATTCAATTATTTCAATATTAGCTTATTTTTCATTTTTCGATATGTATTTAACTGTAACGACCCAAATTTTTAATATTTAAATCGTTAATAAAAGTTTCATTTATTCTTAAAAAAATGGCATGCAATAAATATAAAATTATGTAAAGTTAGTTAACTCACTGTTAAATAGAATAATTCTATATTCTAAAAAAGGAACTTTTCTACGTCATATCCTATTCATTTCATAATTAAATAAAATTTTCAAATATCAATTTTTTTGTTCCACCAATATTAAAGAAACATATGGAAAAAAATAATCAAATAAAACATGTCACCCTAAATAACAAATCCACATAATAATAAAACTAAGGCAAATACTGAAAATAAAATCTATATTCACGTTACATCAGATTTAATTTATTAAGCACCTCATCACCCGCCATCCAACGATCCGTTCTAATATATAAAAAGAAGGGAAAATTGTGAGTACATAGGAATACTCAGTAACACACAAATATTTTGTGCAATCCCAATAAAAGTATTAAATCATGCGTCAAAAAATATATTTTACTGTCATATCATATCTTTAGAAATCAGTAAGAACTCAATAAATATCATATCTTTGGTACATGATGGCCATAACATACATATCATATCATAGCATAACATGAATTTCATTAGTATAATACTTGTTGACGTGTTGAGATCTGAGATCCGTCAGATCGGATTAATACACGTGATGAGAACATGACAATGTGAGCTCGGTAGTGCGAGGTCAGCTCAGATAGTTAGCGTACCCAAGAAGATTGTGTAGTCTTTCAAGAAAAAAAGAATTTTAATGATTGAAGATCACTGACAAAATCAATAAACCAATCCATCAGAAAAATTCACAAGGAATAATCTTACATCAACGCTTACATAAGCCCTGATCAAATGATTAGGCTCATTTCCCTAGAAACTCTTCACTAATTACTAAGGTCCATTTATAAGATTTGTTCATCATGAAATTGTTAGGCCGAGCTCGATGGCCAATTAAATTATTACAACAATTGTACTTATCCAGTTTGGGATTGCAGGTGACAAGACATGAAATTAATGAAGCATGTATATTTTCTCCTATAAAAGAGGAAATAGCCATAGAAAGAAAGGGAGACACGGCTTTGCACATTACAAATGTTATTACATTATCCATATTTCAAATATCTCCTATAAACATAGAAAGGAGTAGTTGAATCGCTTGTAACCACAGGTTGATAATTAATCAAAGTCGTGTTCCTCCTTGAAGTTGGCTTGAAATTTACACGTTTAGTTTTCAACGTCAACAGTTTGGTGCTAGAAGGAGGGCCCCAAACTTGAAAAAAATAGCCTCATCCATTTTGAAATCTACTAAAAAATATGGATAAACTTTCAGCTTCTGAAAATCAATCCCATACTTGCCCTCAGCAAGACCGTAACTTGCCAGCTATAGGTAAAAAACGAGGTCAAGATGACACTATTGACCACCAAACGATGGCAATGAAAGAGGCTATCAAAAAATTGACAAATGTTATCAGCAGATTGGATTAAAATCAAGCTCACAACTTATCACAAGATACCGAGGTGGAGTCCCCCGTAGAGAAAGGACCAGGCGACCTTCCACTAGGAGAACTCTCCAGTTTTCTAATGGAGAATCCTCAAAAAGCAAAACTAAGGCAGTTAAGAGTTTCCCATAGAAAAAAAACCAACTATCGGGAGGACAAACAGTGTATTCTACAGGCTTGATCCCTAACACTCTTTGATGCCAACAAGTAAACACAATGAGCTTCGTATGACTTATTCGGTAGAACGAACTGAGCCCGAAATGACGCCTTAAAAAGCGTATAGCTGATTTAGAGGCTAGAAATGGAGGAAGCTTAGAAGAATACCTAACAAAATGCCATTCCCATTCACTGAAGATATCCTGGCCGAACCTTTGCCTGAAAAGCTGAAAATGCCATAGCTTACTGGGTATGAAGGAGAAGAAGATCCCCTGAGTCACCTGGACAAATATACGTCTTGGATGGAACTGCAAGGAGCGGGAGATGCCATAATGTACAGTGCCTTTCCCCTGATGTTGGGAGAGAAAGCTCAAAGATGGTTTAGAAGGTTGCACCAGAGGTCAATAAGGAATTGGAATGACTTCGCGACGGCATTTCTTACCCAGTTTATGGGTTCAAAGGCAAGAACTACGCTAAAGAATGACTTGTAAGCATAAATCAAGGAAAAACTGAATCGCTCAAGAGCTATTTGAATAGATCCAACAAGCAATCTATGGAGGTCCAAAAGTTTTTTAACGATGCTGTACTCATGGCAGTCCTCTCGGCATTGAGACCAAAAATAAAATTTTGGTGATCAGTACACGATGACGGACCTCATACATACCATGAATTCTTAGGTCGAGCTAAAAAATACATCAGTGCAGAAGAGGCCACCTTAGACTAGGAAGATTTCAAACCTAACTCACAGTCCCTGCACCAAGCCAAGGGAAATCAAGTGGATAAGGATACTATGCGAGAAAGAAGAAAAGATAGGAAAGATCATCCAAGGCCACATCCTGACAAATTTTGTGAATACCATCCATTGAATGAGACCTTAGAGGAAGTCTTTCTATAAGCTGGGGATAAGGAAACCTTTCATCGACCTCAACCACAGAAAAAAGAATTCAGTGGGAAAGGTCAGGCGAAGTATTGTCGTTTTCATAGGATGGCAGGACATAACACTAACAACTGCAGAAATTTGAAGGAAAAAGTGGAATCACTTATCAAGCAAGGTCATTTACAAGAATTTGTAGCTAAACCTAGGGAGGTGAATCCAGTTGTGGTTCAACCACCTAACCAGCAAAGGATAACTCAACAAGTCCGATCTAGACCTCAAACTCGGGACCCACAACACTGGGTCGAGATTCGAATCCTGATAGGCGAAAATCAGTGTTTTGAAGGTTCATGAAGAGCTAGGCGAAGAATGGTACGTAACGCTCGTACCTAGTAGAACCACAATTCGATGTATCTACACATTGAGGCAAGTGAAACATCGTACTCAGAATGGTTCGAATTCACAAAAAAAGATGTACGAGGGGTGTTGCAGGATCAAAGTGATGCGTTGGTTATAGCCATGACGCTGGGGTCCAAATGCACCGAACTCTGGTAGATAATAGGAGCTCAGTTAACGTGCTATATTCCCGAACTTTGGAGCAAATGGGAATATATGAACGGTACCTATAGCCATACTCCAAAATGTTGCAAGGGTTCTCTGGAGATCCTATATAAGCTAAGGGACAAATTGTCCTGACGGTGGAATTGAGATAGCCCCATTGACAAAGAAGGATTCTAGCAGATTTTGTTATTGTTGATCTACCTTCCAACTATAATCTATATTAGGAAGGCCTATACTATACAAACTACATGTGGCCACCTCAATATATCACTATTGTACTAAGTTTCCAACTTTCTATGGACTAGGAGTGGTGCGTGGAAATCAAACCGAAGCAAGAGCTTGCAACGTAGACCTACTTGCCCCTCAGATTTGAATGAAAAGAAACCAACCACATTAGCATAAGGGAGAATCCAGGTCCAAACGATCTATTATGGCCGACCTGTCTAAAATCGACATAACTGAGAAACATCACGAGAAGACAACTGATGACCAGCTCTTATTTGAAGAGATGGAAGTGCACCTAAATCCATATCCTGGGATCTTGGTAATCCCCATTCCTATATTAGGAGTAGACATTCCTAAGGTCCTGGTTGATATAGGAAGCTCTTTTAACATACTTTATGCCAGTACCCTAGAATGAATTGGGATCCCCCTGAGCTTCTTACAAACTTATCCAAGTATGGTTGGTGCTCTCTTTGTAGCAAAAGGGGTAATCAAACTCCCTATGAAGCTAGAGAATCCCATCGTCAATCTAAGTTGAACATAGAATTTGTGGTTCTAGACTCAAAATCCCCTTATGATGCTATCATTGAATAGTCTTTGTTGCTCTACCGTAAAGCAATTGTGTCCATGTACTATTATTCCGTCAAGTTTCCCACACCTAGTGGCATAGGACAGGTCAAGGGAAATAGAGAGGTTGCTGAAAGATGTCAAGTAATGTTTGATCCGAAAGGAAAAGAGATCCATCTTCCTTCAAAGGTCTATATGGTATGCATAGTGGAACTCACGCTGAATTCATTGGACCCACACTTGAAGGTAAGAGGAGGAGAACCAGTGGAAGAGCTGGATGCTATTAAGGTCGGAATGGGAGACCCACAGAAGGAATCAAGATAGGTCATGAATTGTGATCACCACTTAGAGATCAGATCACTAAGTTTCTTCAAGAAAACCTTGATGGTTTTGCATGTAAACGTTCGGATATGAAGGAAATCAACCCAAAGGTCATGTGTTATAAGTTGGAAATTGATCATGTGGTACTTCCAAAGCAGCAACGACGTCGACCTCTAAACTCAGAACGGTATGAAGTCTTAAATAAAGAAGTACAGAAATTGCTCTGCAATAGGTTTATTCGAGAAGCCAAATATCCAAAGTGGGTCGCCAACCCTGTTTTAGTTAAGAAGAGTAATGGAGACTGGAGGACGTGCATTGATTTCACTGATCTAAACAAAGCATGTCCAAAGGACAGCTTCCCGCTACCAAGGATAGATTAGATTGTGGATGCTACTACTGGGCACGAATTGCTTAGTTTCATGTATTCTTATTCAGGATACAATCAGATCCCCATGTATAAATCGGATCAGGAACACACGGCTTTCATTACTGATCGAAGTCTTTATTGCTACAAAGGAATGCCTTTCAGTCTCAAGAACGTTGGAGCAACTTATCATCGCTTGGTAAATTCTATGTTTGCTAAACAGATCGGTAAGACCATGGAGGTATACGTTGACGACATGCTAGTAAATAACATAAATGCCCAAGATCATCAACACCACATTGTTGAAATGTTCGAAATTCTAAGAACCTATGGAATAAAGTTAAACCTACACAAGTGTGCCTTTGGTGTCAGCTCAGAAAAATTCTTGGGTTATTTGGTGAATTGTGGAGGAATCGAAACTTATCCGAAAAAAATAAGGGCCATAATTGAGACGCATTCTCCTACCAGACCTAAAGAAATTCAAAGCTTGACTGGATGAATTGTGGCCTTTAGCCTTTTATGTCAAGATTAACAAACAAATGCAAACCTTTCTTTGACATATTAAAATGAGGAAAAAAATTTGAATGGAAATCTGAATGCCAACTTGTATTCGACCAACTAAAGTTACATCTGGCACACCTAACTGTATTGTCAAAACCAAAAATAGGGGAGACGTTGATGTTATATCTAACAGTATCAGAATATGCCACCAGCGTAGTGTTATTCAGGGAAGAAGGGATACAACACCCTATCTATTATATCAGCAAAGTTTTGCATGAAGCCGAGCTCCGCTATTCTCCATTGGAGAAGCTAGCTTATCCGGTGGTCATAGCAGCCCGAAAGTGAAGACCTTACTTTTTGGAGCATCCAATCGAGATCTTAACTAATTACCCATTGAGCAAATCTTGCAAAAACCAAACACATCAGAAATGTTGGTTAAGTGGGCAGTTGAGCTCGATCAATTTGATATAAAGTACAAACCACGAATCTCTGTTAAAGGTCAAGCTCTTGCAGACTTCGTTGCGAAATTTAGTTTAGACTTGGTAGAGGAATCTTGTCATAATGAACCATGGAGACTTTTTGTTGATGGATCATCCACAGAAACACGAGCAAGAGCTGAAATTGTTTTGATCAGCCCCAGTCACCAATTGTTATGTGAAATATTGCCATTCGACTTTAGTGCTTCAAACAACGAAGCTGAATATGAGGCCCTCATAACTAGCCTAAGAATGGTAAAAGAAATGAAGATTGATTATCTGGTGGTACACAATGATTCCTAGCTAGAGGTAAACTAGGTCAACGAAACTTATTAAGAAAAAGATGAAAGGTTGAACATCTATTTTCAGATTATTAAACAAGAGCTGAAGAATTTCCAAGATGTAAGATTGAACGAATCCCCGAACTCAAAATGGACACGTCGACGCCTTAGCTCGGTTAGCAACAAACGAAGGGATTGAAAAGTTTAATAGCATCCCAGTAGGAAGAATTCGTCGTCCCGCTATTGAAGAGTTTGAGGTGATTCGCATGACAACTGACCTGAAACAGACATGGATGGATGAAATTGTTACACACTTGAAAATAGGGTCATGCCCAGAAGACCCTATCATGGCAAGGAAACTCTATACGAAAGCAGCTAGATACACGTTAGTCAATGGAATCCTATATAAGCGAGGGTATTCTGTGTATTTGCTTAGATGTTTGGATGAGGACGATGCATTGCGTGCCCCGGAGGAAGTGCACGAAGGAATATGTAGAAATCATGCTAGAGGACAATCGCTAGCACACAAAATTGTGCGCCAGGGATATTTTTGGCCTTCTATAAAAAAGGATACCTTGGAGTTTGCCAGGAAATGTGAAAAGTGTCAAAGGTTTGCCCCTAAAATCAAACTTTCGCTAAATGAGCTAAATTGTGTAATGCCCTTCTCCAAATGGGCGGTCGATCTGATCGGTCCCATGCCAACAGGAAAGGGAGGAACAAAATTTGCAATTATAGCAGTTGATTACTTCACCAAATGGGTAGAAGCTGAACCTTTAGCCAAAATAACCGAGCACAAAACCATGGAGTTCATATGAAGATCTATCGTATGTCGATTTGGGATACCACATTCCATTATGACAGACAATGGGAAAATATTTGATAACTCCCATTTCTCAAATTTCTGTGAAAGCTTTGGGATACAAAGGTACTTCTCCACACCCAGTCATCCTCAAGCTAATGGACAAATAAAGCAATAAATAAGATAATCAAGCACACGCTAAAAGCCAGGCTTCATGCTCTTAAGGGAGGATGGGCTGAGGAGCTGTCCAGCGTTTTGTAGTCCTATCGTACCATGACCCGAAGCAATACAAGAGAAACTTCTTTCTCTTTAGCTTTCGGAGTGGAGGCAGTAATCCCTCTTGAAATGGAAGTCCCTTCTATCCGAATATTGATGTATAATGAGGATAAGAATGAGAATGTGTCACGAGGAGAGTTGGACTTACTGGAAGAAAAAGAAATGAAGCTGGGATTAGGAATGCCATATACAAACAACGTAATGCGATGTATTACAATCAGAAGGTAAGAAAACAAGAGTTTGAAGTTGATGACCTTGTATTAAGAAAAGTCCTCCTGGCAACCAGGAAAATCAATGTTGGGTCCCTAGGACCCAATTGGGAAGGTCTTTACAAGGTAACCAAAACCCTGCTTAAAAGAGCGTATGAGCTGAAAGACATGGAAGAGAGACTCCTGTTACATCCTTGGAATGCAGATCATCTAAAAAAATACTATCAGTAAAAGATAGTTGTATTTTATGGTCGTTAATAATAAAAAATGATGTTCCTAATGTATGAAGATGTTGTCATACTAACTTAAAAGCCCTGCTTATGAAGCAGGCCGAGCTAAAGTTATAAGTGCTACAACACTTAGTGCAAATTCCTGTAAAAGAATCCCTAAAAGCCCTGTTCATGAAGCAGGCCGAGTTAAGGTTGTAAGTACTACAACACTTAGTACGAATTCCTACAAAGAAATCCCTAAAAGCCCTGTTCACGAAGTAGGCTGAACTAAGGTTGTAAGTACTGCACACTTAGTGCGATTTCTAAAAAGAATATCTTAAGCTTTCTATCAAAGCAAATCAAGCCAAAACTATATGTGTTGTGACTTTTAGTACCATAAGAAGTTTTATACGTTTAAAAAACATTATTCGAATATAAAGCCCAAAAACACTTGATCAGAAATTTTCATTCATTCATAAAATTAAAAAATTACAAAAGAGTTCCTAAAAGCTAAAGCTTTACTTAGAAAAATACATAAAGAACTAAGGAGTTAGGGGGTCTTGGGAAACTATGACTTCAAAAGTGGTATGGGCCTTAGCCGCCTTGAGTAGCTGTTCTATTTCTTTCTGTTGCTCCTTATGAGCCTCCTCCAAGAAAGCAGTGTTCCAGTCCGACCGTTCCTTGTTGATGTGTTGGATAATCTCGTCGATAGCCAATACATATGCCTCTTCAGCTATGGTATTGAACTCCAAGGAGGCTCTCCAGTTCTCTACAGCTTCAAAGATCTACAGCTCTGTATCTTTTTTGATAGCTATAGCTTGAGCAGTTGCTTTATCAGCCCTTTTTTCTCCTCTTCAGCTCAGATGCTGACCTTTTCACTCCAGATCTTCAAGGCCTTATTCTCCTCCACCAAGGCCTTATTATCATCCATCAGCCTATGCTCTAAAGGGAGAGCAGCATTAAGCTCTACTGCCATCTTGTTCAGATGATCTTCATAATCCTTTCTTTCTCAGCGAAGGCTACCTTTTCTGCCTCAATCTTTTCAAACATCATATTAGCTCGATCCTTCACTTCAAGCGTTTTGTCGAGCTCAGCTTTAACCTAAAAGAACAAATATTTAGTTAAAAGGCAAGAATAATTCAAATAAAGAAGTCTCAAAAAAGGGCAAGGAACTTACCATTTCTGTCATAGATGCCATTTGAAGAACTGCTCGATGGCAATGGAGTTGGGCTAAAATGATGCTCTCTCCAATGGGCATCTCAGAAAGAAATATTTGCTTCCTATTATTCCAGCTTCGAAACATCAAGGTAGCAGACTCCCTTAAATGAGAGGGTAAGCGATTGATTCCCTTGATGGAGAAGGAGACCGAAGAAAATCCAAAAAAACCTCATGTCTGCTTCCTACCAGGCCTTCCATGTCTGGCCTCTGCAAGTCAAGGCACCTCTCTTGAGGCCTTGAAGATGAGGCAGTAACAACAACGGTGGTGGTAGTGGGTGTAGGAACGGGCTGAGATGAAGAAGGTACAAGGGCTAAAATAGGTTCCATCTTGACAGAGAGATGTCGCTTCAATGGCTGTTTAGCCTCAGCCTCAACTTTAGCCTCCACCTCATCAGGTTGGTCCTTTATATGAACTTCCTTTTTTTTAGCAGCCTTAGCTGCTTGGGCTACCCTTGCTGTACGAAAGGTCCTCATTTTCGGACTTTGACCTAAAAATGAAAATATGTCAGTATTGAGATCAAAGCATACATATACACGTATATAATATTATTCAGTTTATTTACGAGAGGAAGTAGGCACTGAGGTTGACGGCAGAGCTTGAAGTAAATCTGCTTGAAATAAGTTTTCGTCTGAAATAATAAAGTTACAAGACCTCTACATGTTGGAAAGGACTCGAATTGAATATGCCTGTCTTTGAATAGCCAAATTCAGGTGGCAGGGTTTGTAAACTGCAAAAAGGAAAAAGAAAGAGAGTCAGAATAATAATTCTAATACAAAAGCCGAAGTAAAAATAGAGATAATAGCCACCACAGAATGGATGATAAAGGGTAGGAACTACATCCTCCCTATCCACCTCAGCAGGATGGAATTTCCAATCTCCTAAGGCGTAGAAGAACTCTTCCTTCTACCATTTAATTGAAGAAGGGATATCCAAAACTAGAGGCCGACCAATTCTAGGCCTAACACCGGTATACCACCAGCCATTATTTTTCCCATCTTCCTTAAAGGTGAAAAGGGCATTAAATTGGTTTACACTCAGCTCGGGATACCTAATTGCTTTCATAAGATCAAAGTCGCAATTAAAGTTCTCCATCCGTTGGGATAAAGCTGGGTAGGGGGTATTCCCCAAGATGAAAAGAATGTTCGAATAACTTTAGGAAAGGAAAGCCTCAACCCAGCTTGGAAGATAGTTGTATTAAGGGCCACATACCCCTTAAGGGGAGTATGAGCTCGATCGGCAAAAGATGGGATGACTAGTTCTGTTGATGAAGGTACGTTATATTTAGCCCTAATAGTAGCTAGGGTGTCCGTTGTAACTATCGACCTATGGGAATCAACCCCCCATGTTTGGTTCCCACTACGACCCTCCTCTTGAGCTCTTGCTTCTCTTATTTTTCTACGATGTTCCATACTCTTAGGAGAGTTAGATAAAATAAGTGGAGGAGGACGGTAAAAAAAAATAGGAACATGATTAAAAACTTCCTGACAATTCAAACGGTAGATGAAGGATTAACAGATGAGGTAGACGAAGATAGTACAGATTTTTCCTGATTATTTCCTGCACGTGAGATTCCTTCGAACTCATATAAGCAAATGGGAAAAATGAAATAAAAGCGTAAAAAGAGAGGTAGTTTGATTAAAAGAAAGGAATACCTGGATAAAGACGACCTCAATCAAAGAAGGTGGAAAAGCAAAGAAATTTTTTTTTGAGCAAAAAGTCTAAATATTCGAATGCAAAAAGTAAGGGAATGAGTGAAAAGTTACTTAAAGAAAAAGAATATCAATGGACGAAATTTGAATCGTTCAAAATGGAATCAACGGTCACAAGCTGAAGCTTCTAGAAGAAGGAACCTGCTATACAGCTCATGTACGAGTAAAAGAATGACATGTGTCCTTGTCATTAATTGAAGCAATGATTATGAAAAATTGGGACTTGTACCAGTCAATTTATTAGGTCAGTCCATACCTTGGTCCATACTGACCTAGGGGGTATCGATTGACGTGCCAGCTTTGAGGTCGGTCAGATCGGATCAATACACATGACAATATGAGCTCGGTAGTGTGAGGTCTATTCGGATAGTTAGCGTACCTAAGAAGATTGTGTAGTCTTTCAAGAAAAAAGAGATTCTAATGATTGAAGATCACTGACAAAATCAACAAACCAACCAATCAGAAAAATCCACAAGGAATAATCTTACATCAGTGCTTACATAAGCCCTGATCAATTGATTATGCTCCAAGTCATGTTTTAGATAGTTCTATTGATACTGCGTTAACTGTCTTGATGTATAAGCAATCACCAGTCCATGTTGCATCAAAACATAACCAAAACCCTGCTTGGAGGCGTCGCTATAAATTACAAACTCATCCGAACCTTTAGGTATTGTCAATACATGAGCCGAGACTAGTCTCTACTTGAGTTCCTGAAAGCATCTTTCACACTTTTCTGTCCACTGAAACTTCACACCCTTTCTAGTCAACCGAGTCATCAAACCTGCTATTTTTGAAAAACCTTCAATAAATCTCCGATAATAGCCAGCCAACCTTCAGAAACTACGAACTTTACCCACACTAGTCGGTCTAGGCCAATTAGTTACTACTTCTACTTTAATTGGGTCTACCTCAATTTCCTAGGCTGTAACCACGTAATCAAGGAAACCCACTCGATCGAGCCAAAATTCTCACTTCTTGAATTTAGCATATAATTTGAAGTGCCTATTTACTGACAGGAACAACAATCTTAGAGCAAAAATTCCAGTAGCATCATCATCTATTATCTAAACTTATCTAGAACAAATAACTACTTTAAGTTTGTAAAATTATCATATTCTAAGGCATCAACACTAACTTGATGCCGAAATTCAATCACCTCCTAGTATTATCTCCTAATACACCCTACGATATTGAAATAAATATTATCCATTAGCACAACAATTGTTTTTTTTCAAAAAATAAAAAATAAAATTGAAAATGACAAAATAAATTAGTATGCACAATAATATTATTCCAGAAAACAAAACTATTAGTATCCGAATACTGAAAAGAATATGAAACTCAGAAGGTCTTAGTTTTTTACTTTTTGCCCTATATTTTTTGAGTTAAATATATGAATCACATTGTAGTTTGTCACTTTCACTATATACAAATCCTCATTCTTTTTATAAATTCGACAGCTTGCTTGCTTGGACTCCCAGCTTGGTCTTGACTTATTCCAGGCGGCAATTGGGATAGAAGTAACGCACTTGTTCGAAGGTTCAATGGCCATCCAAGATTTATGATAATGACCATGCATATGATGCCTTTTCTTCAACAAATTCTGTGGTCGACTTTGTAACCTCAAAGGGTTTCCAGCTTTGTTTTTCGATAGACTGCTCGATTGGGTGTTATCCAAATCCAACCTTGCAAACTATTGTTCAGTTTATCCTTGTCCATACGTGTTTCTTAGTTTTAGCGTTGATATGGTACTATTCTTCCTGCCATATACGCAAAATATGCTATCTATTTACAAGGTAAGCAATCAGAAGTTTCCTCTTCAACAAAGAGCTGCCCAACGTTGATATAGTTTTTGCTCTGGATGCCAAAAGGCAAAGTGTGCTACCTATCCACAAGGTAAGCAATTTGAAGGCATAAATATGAAGGTAGCCTTTACTCAATTTGGTTTTTTCTCTTCACATATTGTTGCCCAAACAATATCCAACTAGGTAAACAGATTTCAAATGCATAAATATGAAGGAAACCTTTACTCAATTTGATGGCCCTTGTATATATGCATTCACTGATAATTATTCGACTGTGACCATCATCAATGGACAATTTTGAATCAAACTATGTAGAATGTTGGAAAAAAATGGTTTATGGATGAATTTGGAGCTAAATTTGAGTGGGACCCAATTGTTCATTTTGGAATATGAAAGTTGATTTGTGTTCTCCGTGAGAACATCGAAATTATATATTTACTTGCCAAAAATGATGTTCGTGTGAATGAAAAATTGGAATTCAAAATATGTCAATTGAAAGAAATCTATGTGTTGGAAGGAGATCAATTAATGGTTGTCCCACATAGAAAATTGAGGAAAGCAAAAATCACTTTATATAGGATTACACTTTAGAAGGATGTAATCATGTATAGCATAGAAGCTTTCTCCACGTGCGCGCATGGGGTACAAATTATGGACCGAGATAGGCTTCAAACCTTGGTTATTGCTATTGAATTAATGGATAGATTTCAAGGTCCATATAAGATAACCGTTTTCCATAATTCAAACACTTGAAAAAACATACTGCATCTGTATAGTTTACAGTCTTGTGCCTCTGTTGAATTTTCTAGTTTCATTTTTCTTGGTACGGTATCTAAGCTTATTGCAAATATGGTATGTGCATATACGGTATCTAAGCCTACTGCAAATACGGTAAGCCGCATATACGGTATGCGCCAATCTGGTATGTTGTAAATACGGTATTAAAACTGTAAATTCAGTATTCAGTGTGTAAATCCAGTATCTAGTACTGAAACACTTTTCTAACATAGAATACATCAAAACAGTCCAAATTGGGATGTTCGGTCCAAACAGATCAAACAAGAGATGCTTAGTTATTATGATGCTTTTGGCATCTCTTCAAAGAGAATTCAAAGTTAGAAGTACGTCAACTGTGAACATATATTCGAACTTCTTCAGCTTCTTTTGTGTTTTAGTCTGCACTGTTTATTTTTTCCTCTATTGAACAGACAGTCAGTTTTTAATGTGTTTTATTTCCATCATATAAAGTCAATTGACTTAATATTCGATTATAATGATCTCTAAAAGATAGTTTAATGCATACATTATTTGAATTGGACGTTATTTATTATCTGTCAAACATTTTTTGATGTATTGAATTGGCCATTATTCATTAGTATTAAAGAATGTGTCAAAATTTTATCCGAGCAACTAGTATTTCTGGGCCACTTGGATGGTTCTCGTATCACCTTATACCATGCATCACTGTCAAGTGTCAATTGTAAGCTGAACATCTAAGATCCCTCGAGAAGATCAATTGTATTTTGGGGAAAAAGAACTTTTTAATATTTCTTAAATTGCTAGCTTTCTATAGTATGGTGTACTTATGAGGAATATTTGGAGTATGAAGTCTGTCAATGTAAAATCGATAATCAAATCAAGGAAGCACATAATAGTAATTGTGGAGAAATGGGACAATGATGATACTGTTGGAACCTTGATTCATTCATTCTCTCGAACTATGTGTTCTCTGTACTCTCTCATCTTCTCCGTTCTACACTCTGAAAATTAGAAGCCTCATTTTAGATCAATAATCTGTGTAGTCTCTTATATAGATCTTGAGTGATTTGTGAAAGGCTATAGTGATTTCCTTGAATGGATCCTATTTTGATCAGTTTTAGGAATTTTTCTTTTTTGATGTAATCTTGGATGATTTCATCTGAGTGCCTAGTGTATTCTAAACAGTTTCTTGATTCTGGTTAATACAGTGATTTCTTCCAGTGGCGAAAGCTCAAAAGGGGATTAAAAACTTTGGTTCTAAACCTCTTGCCATAGGGGAAAAATCTCATGTTCTTTGCTTGTTATTTCTATTGATCTGTGCATTTTTATTTTCGATTTTTTTGATTGAAAGTGGCCGATAAATTTGAACTTCATCATTACAGTGGTATCAGAGCGTTCATACGGTGGTTCTTTGTTGCGATCTGTGCGGATCAAATTTGACTCTTGATTCAATTTGTTCAATTTTTATTTCCTAAAACCCTAATAAAGGGATTTGGTGAGTTCGTTCCTATTTCGCGTTTATTGTACAAATTTGTTGCTTATACTTTAAAGTTTTCTTGCAAAACATTTTTTAAAACTTGTGTCTAAGACTTTTCTTGGCATTTCCTTTGACTAGAAACCCTAAGGGTTTTCTGGAATTTGAGAGTTGTCTTGATTTCAAGTACCTTAATATAAAATTTTGCATGTGTTCTTTAATTTTGTATATTGCAAACTATGATAATTTGTACTTGTTCTTGTGTGTTAAGACGTGCTCTGTGACTGTCTTGCCTGGAATTAACCCTGTGAAATTCCGAACATTGTTTATACAACTATGTTCTCTCTTTATAATTTAGTTTTGTCTCTTCAGTATTGACATCTGGATTATTACTTGTTGTATATACCTTTGGTTCATTCAAATTTATTATTATGCCTTCTTCAAAATTTAAATTGGAAGTTTTTAATAGTAAATGAGACTTTAGTCTCTGGCGCTAGAAAATGAAAGCTCTTTTACTTCAACAAAAATATTCAAAAGCCATTAAGGAGTCATGACCAACTAATCTTGAATCAAGTAAAGTTACTAAACAAGATGAAATTGCTTGAAAAAATTAGAAACCACTTATTTGAATAAAACCATGCCTAATAAGGTTTATCTTTCAAAACAATTTTTTGATTTTAAATTGGACCCATCTCTTAACCTTGAAACTCACTGATAGATCAACAGATTATCACGTGACCTAGCCAATTGTGATGAAAAACTCTCAAGTGGACA
>CAIGRO010126202.1:0-26489 GCA_903798355.1 Fraxinus baroniana
AATTAGAAGGACTCGGTCGCTACACTTTTCTTCCTTTTTGGGAATTTAGACATGTATTGCATGTAGTTATGAAATAATTGAACGAGCAATTTGAAGACATGTTAAACTCATTACTTGGCAAAAAAATAAAAATAAAAATGTTTAGCTAATTTCATATAAAGCCCTTGTTTGAAAGTGATTACATGAAAATCACTTCCCCCACACTCATTTCAACCACATTCTCCAAAAAAATTATTTCTCAAATAATCACTTCCACACAAACTCAAAATAAGACCCATCTTAACGATGCGACAATTTGCCAAAGAATAATGATGGTCTTAAGGTTTTTCTTTTTTCTTTTTTTCCCTCCATATGGTTGATTGTTATTGTTCACTGTTTTAGAATCAACATCATTGTGCTGATCGGGTTTGTTTTCCAAATATGCACTTAATGAATACCCTAACTTAAATTTCTGGTATTGACAACCTACAATGTACTGAAGAATAACAGAGAAGTTTGAGAAGAAAATGAAACACATATACAAGATGGAAGCCTTATATTCCTTCTAATTCCCCTGTACTCTTTTTTTTTTGGCACTTCCTGATGATCAAACAGAGGATTGTACAGCCTGTTTTTCTCCTTCTAGAGTGGAATGGGAGCTTTACTTAATCTAATCTTCTGAAATTTAAATAAAGGCATAACTGAAATTAGAAGATCTAATGGTATAACTTCTCCTATTTTCTTTTATCGCTCATGTCCATGGCAAGCAAGTCCTTGATACTTTCCTTTTGTTCTTGCCAATTTACCAAGTTTCTTGTTCTCAATAAGAGCATCAATACATTTCCAATGTTTCTTTGTTACACTTATCATTGTAATGAAATTACAGTCTGATGTGAAAACTGGTTGCAACTTTAAAAATGCTTTTAGGGTTGCACATTATGGTGAACTTGCTCCTGAATGTATCCAATCTTACTATAAATATGGATGTGCCCTGCTGTATAAAGCTCAAGAAGAAGCTGATCCATTAGCTGCTATGCCCAAAAAAGAGGGCGTATCTCATGAAGATTCCAACGTCGACGGATCTGCCAAGAGTACTATAAATGGTGAATCTTCTGCTGCCGCGTTTTTCAATAATGAGGAACAAGGTGGAAGCTCAAATAATTTGGATGAAGCTGCAGATAATGGTTAGTATTTGTTCTGACTAAGTTCTATGATAATTCAGATGGTGATTTTTGTAAATGTTTCTAATTGGTAAATGCCTACCCATAAAGTTACTTGCCAGCATGATTATCCTCTTACCTTATGATGGGCAAAAGATATGTTCTGTCAATAGTATTTGTAAGATGACTTGTGTATGTCATTGGTTTGCTTTAAGAATAGTGAGAAGTGAACTTACCACATGTTTGCTTTAAGAATAGTGATACATGCTATGGCATCTACGATCTACACTTTGGTATTAACAATTTATGCCAGTTATAGTAAAAGAAATCATACAATATCGTTAACTTGGATAGAACTTCTATCTGTTATATAATTCTTTGCAAGGTTTATTTTCCAAGATGGCTATATTTCGATGTTCCTTGGGTTGATTTTCTTTTCTTTTTATTTGGATGTGGGGAGCAAAATATGCATGTATATGGATACATGCTATACTAATCTTGAGTTCTATATAAATCTCAAGCAGTTTTTATCTTCCTTGAACATGTTTATGCATGCAAAATTTCCTTTTATGCATTAACTATGTAGGAACCTGGAGCTGGTTGCTTGTACTTATTTTTTCGTCTATTTGAAATTCAATAGCTACAGAAGTAAAGGATGAAGAAGAAGGTGAAGAAGAAAGTGATGCTGAGGACCTTGCTGATGGAGATGAGGATGAATCTGACTTGGATTTGGCATGGAAGATGCTAGATGTTGCTAGAGCAATTGTTGAAAAGCACTCTGGAGATACGATGGAAAAGGTGGATATATTGTCAGCTTTAGCAGAGGTAGCTCTGGAAAGAGGTATTTTTTTTTTTGATGATTTATTATGTCAATCTACCTAGAGAGATTTTATGGACTTTATCAGTAATTGTAAGAATGCTCTGCTTTTTCCAGAGGATGTTGAAACTTCACTTAGTGACTACTTGAAAGCCTTGTCCATTTTGGAGCGTATAGTTGAACCAGACAGTCGATTTATAGCTGAACTGTATCCTTTGTAATTTTAAATGTCCTTTCATTGTTTAAGGTGGTAATCATTGGAATCTCAATGCTGGGCTGTTTTGAGAATATACCCAGGTTTTGAATAATTCTTAGAATTCAGTTTTCTTCACTCCACATGTTTCCAATTGACTTCCATAACAGGAGAATTCAGAAATTTTAGGATATGCTTGTGCTTGGAAATTGGTTCTAAACCTGAGGAAGCTATTACATATTGCCAAAAGGCTATATCAGTTTGCAAGTCTCGTGTGCAGCGACTTATGAATGAGGTAAAGAACTCATCAGGATCAGCAGAAGCACCAGCTACTTCTGAATCAAGCCAAACTATTCAACAGTCTTCCAATACATCGGGTGATTCTCTGGCAGACAGAGAAGCAGAGATTGAAACACTTGCTGGTCTGTCTGGTGAGCTGGAAAAGAAGGTGAGGGGACTATAAATTACCCACAATATATTAGATACCTATATGACATAACATTGACCATCAATTTTTTGGTTTGCAGCTTGAAGATCTTCATCAGCTTGTCTCAAATCCAACATCTATCCTCTCTGATATCCTGGGAATCATGTCTGCAAAGGCAAGCAACGCTGAGAAAAATGCTCTTTCTAATGCATCAGGCACCTCACAAATGGGTGTTGCTAACATTGGTGGAGCTATTGAGTCACCAACTGTTTCTACTGCGCACACGAATGGGGCTGCTCCAGTAACACATCTGGGAGTTGTGGGAAGGGGAGTCAAGCGAGTCGTAATGAACTCGGGCACAGAAGAGTCTTGCACATCCAAAAAACCTTGTGTTGATCCATCACCAAACAGTGGTGAGGGCAGTGACCCTTGAAGAATTCTGCAAGTGGAAGTCTGCTTGAGGAAATTTCACCATTGACTGATAATTATACTTTTCTTCAAGAGCTCAAATGATTAAAGAGTGTGATGCTTAAATTACTGTTTTGAATCTTGAATTTATTTTTGTTACTTTGTTGTCTGCTGACTACTTTAATTTGAAGGCAAATTTTCTAAGTAAATTTGGTTCTTGCATGGCCATTGCGTGTTCATCGACGCGAACTCTTGGGCGAATGATAGTTACAAGAACGTTTCCTTTGTCATTACATTAATTTCAAATTATGGCTACACTGAAGTTAAAACATTATTCATTGTAACAGGCCAATGAGAGAATCAATTGATGCTGCATTTTAAAAGCTCAATGTTATTTAGATCATTTGTATTATAATACTAGTTTAGATGGTGTATTATGATATCCTTAATGAAAGATAAAATTAAGTGGGTGTTTGGTGGGGATTAAAATTAGATTGTGATATAAGTTTTTCCATGTAAATTTTTTTACATATAAAAGAAATATTATAGAGCCATAAATCCGTCAAGAGTGTATGCAACGTTTGTCGAAAGGGAGAATGATGGTTCATATGTCTGTAAAGTTCAAGGTAGATGCGTGTTATACTACTGAAGCAATAGGTTTTGTGTGTTATTATTATCTTGATTGGCACTGCCATAATGGACACCCTTGTGTAAGTGGTGATGTACCACTAGCACCACCCCTGCTGTATATAGGGTGTGTTTGACCCCATTTTTAGGGCAGTGATTTTTCATAGAATGTATAGTTAAAAAGTAGGAAAAAATTTTGGGTTTACATACAAAATTATTTTATTGAAAGAATGTGTAATTAAAAATAAGTTTAAAAAAATGAGTTTTAATAGAATAAGACTCAAACAGGGGCATAAGTGTCTATAAAAGTGATGAATTCATCAGCAATGAACCTTGTTGAATGGGAAAATCGTGAGAAGGAGAAGATAATGAAGAACCAATTGCCTTGTTGATTGGCTTGTTAATCAAGCAAAAACAAGTATACCAAATTATCTAGGAGACTTGTTCTATCATACTTATCTTTTGGGACTAGTTTCAAGTGTCAAATTTAGTCTTGTCCAATAATATGTACTTGTTATCTAACATGCATTATCACTAGGATGCTTATATGTCCTGTTGAGCCTAATTATGTCGATTTGGAAGTTAATGTTCGACATGGTCAAACCTACTTGATAGACATCTCGATCAACTGTTAAAAAATGTACTTATTTGGTTTAGTTAAACCCTAGAAAATAATGTACTTATTTTAATATCAGTAATACTAAGGGTGTGTTTGTCTCCCATTATTGGGAGAAAAATAGAGTAATAAATAGGATTTTTTTTGGAGAATGTGTGGTAGAAAAGTAAAGTAACTTTATTGGTTTGTGTGTAGAATAATTTCTTGGGTGAATGTGGCGGAAAATCTTACTGTAGCAAACAATTTTTTGAAATAATGGTAGACAAAAACTTATCTTTTGGGACTAGTTTCAAGTGTCGAATTTAGTCTTGTCCTACTTGTTATCTAACATGCATCATCTAGGTTGCTTATATGTCCTGTTGAGCCTAATTATGTCGATTTGGAAGTTAGTGTTCGACATGACCTGACCTACTTGATAGACATCTCGGTCAACGGTTAAAAAATGATGTTAAACCCTAGAAAATAATGAATCTCCATGTAGTGGCTAATAAGACTGAAGTTGAAGATGGGTTTATTCAAGTTTGTACTGTGGAGTTTTCTTGACTGATGATGTATGAAAGTTATGAAACTTGATCTATTGGAATTCTTGTAGTTTTGGCAAGTCATGTTTTAAATTCTTGCATTTATGTAAAGAGAATACTAAATAATTTTAAAATAACAAAATTGGGGAACTAATTAAACAAGGATTCAAAAATATAAAAAAAACTGTAATTTTATTTGTGTATTACATTACATGAAGATTGTCTCAATTTTTGTCTAGAGATTTCAAAACTTTGAATAATGAATGAATTTGTGGAAGATATCCTCTTTCTCCTTCCAATTCTCCCTTGATTTTTCTAGTTTTGGAGATTGGTTTTTGTGGTTTCGTGATTATTAGGTTTGAAGGTATTTTGTACGTTCAAATATAACTAATTACTATTTAATCCAACTTTATCACGTTTTGTCAACCTAATTTTCAATTATTTTTGTGTAACTAAAGTATAGGGTAGTTGTGTAAGTACCCCCAATTAATTACATATGTCGACCCACATGGCAAATTAATAATTTTCCAACATAATTTTCAATTATTTTTGTTTGCTTCAGATAATGCATGGGGATATTTAACTTTGATGACATTTTTGCATGATAATGTCTCAAGTTCTCTTCATCATCATGTACTTTATGCTCAATTCTCAGATCCTTATTGCATTCTGGAGGTCTTAGATGACTTGATTTGGATGTGCTAGCCTGGACTGATAAGGTAATGATTACAACTATATATACATTGATGCTACCAAAAATAAGGACCCCATAACGAACCAGGAATCCTTTGGTTAAAGAAAGTAAATTTTGATTGGGAACTTACCATAATGAAATTGGTTTCTTTATTATAAGTACTGCATTGTTGAAGATTTGGGACGCCGTGTAATATACAGAGAGAAAATAATGGATTAGTTCGTTCCTTTCTTCAAAGCTTCGTTCACCACCTGTTTGTTAAAATTCCTGAGAAGTCAAACTCGCATATTTACATACAACATGGGAAGAAAGAAAGCAAACGGTAAAGGGCTCAATGCAGCATCCGGATCACAACGACAAATTTTCATGACGCTGAGGGAAGAGTCAACTGGGAAGAAACATGGCAATCTGAGTGCGCAGACCATGTTGAAACTCGATTACATGAAGGAGATTGCTATATGGGCTAGTGTAGAAGCAAAGATTCCTCCGCTTGGTGCTTTGTATGGCCGGCAGTTGGCTGCCTCCTATGAAGCATTGGGCATTCCTCCTGACCCTTCTCTTTTCTTTTGCGAAAGGTTTGTTCATAGTTGCTCTGTTTTATGTTTAGCTCAAAACTTACTTTTATGTACACCATGCCTACCTTTTAAAACTTGAATCAATGTCTGCTTATATTACTCAGCCTATTTAATATGCTTTTGCTAGGAATGCTAATTCGTTTTTTTTCACCATGTTACAGATTTTGCGGTTGTACAATCTAATGACCTCAGTGTTTTGTTCTATGAGTTTGTGTTCCTATTAAACACTTTATTATCCGAATCTGATGATGGCTTTTAATATGCAACAGATGTGAATCTATCCTTGAACCTGGTCAAAATTGTACAATTCGGATTGAGAAGAACAAGGCGAAAACCAAAATTAGACACAAGAAAATGAAGATTTCCACAAAAAATAATGTGGTTTACACATGTAATTTCTGTTCTCATCGAAATATTGTGAGAGGAACTCCAGAAGACTATATGAAAGAGATTTGTCAATCAAAACCTGAACAACTTTCCGACTCCAATCCTGCTAAATATGAAGTAGCATATACCAATATTGAGGCTAACGAGGTGAAAAATACGGTTGGTTTACCTATAGCAACAGTTGTAGAGGGACCTAACACAGTCATTGAAGTATCATCTACCGATATTAAGGCTAACGAGGTGAAGAATACGGTTGATTTACCCATAGCAAGAGCTGTAGAGGGACCTAGCACAATTATTGAAGTAGCATCTACCAATATTGAGGCTAATGAGGTAAATAATACAACTTGTTTACCCATATCGACAGTTGTAGAGTGTACTAACACAGTTAGTCCAGCAACTCCATTATTGGAATCGCTGAGGAGGAAAAGAAGTAGATCGAGCAACAAGAAAGTCTCTCAAACTGAAAGTAGCCATGTTGATGCTAATGCAGAGAACATTGCTAGTGCGTCGAAGAAGAGGAAGAGAAAATCTTGGACAAGTTTAAAGGACATTGTGGAGAATAGCAAGAACAACGATGTTTACGAGGAGCTTACCAACTTAACAATTCAATTTTAATTAATGCCAATGGTTTGAATGTACTTTGCAATTCCAACAACTCCAGAGTTTTAAGTTAAAAAAATAAAATTTAAATACACTATTTAAATCTTAATCGAAATGGATTGCAAAAAACTTTTACTGTTATTTTATTTGAAGGACTTTGTTCATCTCCATGTATTACTTTAGTAGAAATATTTTCACAAAAAATATAATGTAATGAAAAAGAATATCATCCAACTCATTAAGGGTTCGTTCGGTATAGATTAAAATCGGATTAAAATTGAAAAATTAGCTGTTATTATTGACTTTTATTAGATGGATGTGATGAATAACAATTATATTTTCAATTTTAACTGAATTTTAATTCTTATCGAGCGGGCCTAATTCTGTTGTCCACCTTGGTAAAATCGCATGCGGTTGTACAAATTGTGCATCAGTTTACAGGCCATCATTGCAAAAAGGAAGAATCTGTTATTCATCGTATGGAGGCTAAAATCGACACGTGGCATCAGTTTACAGGCCATCATTGCAAAAGGAAGATAACTGGCTTCGCAAAATGGCAAATAAGTAATTTCATTTAATCCCAGGACCATTTCCAAAATAGCCACACCACCTGCATTGCGTTTTCTTTAACATACTTTTACGTCCTGTTTGCGTTTCACACACACAAAACAGAGAAAATACGGTTATCGAAGCTTTGATCGTATTCAAAGGAATCACAATGACTCCTAATCAAGTCCCCTTCGCCGGAGACTCTAATAACCTCAGGCTGCGCCTTCTTTGACTCCTCATTTTCGATCACTCATCTTGAAGCTTCGATTACCCGTATTTTCTCTCAGAATGTGTGTTTTTTGTGTGTGAAAACGAAGAAAAATCTGAAGTAAAGCAATCTGAGCAGGAGGCGGAGACCGAAAATGAGGAGCCAAAGAAGGCGAAGCCTATTGGTGAGGTTATTAGAGTCTCCAAGGGAAGGGGAATTGATTAGGAGTCATTATGATTCCTTTGAATACGATGGAAAAAGATATAATCTCGTGAGTATTTTTGTGTCATAAGTGAATTTTTATAGATTATTTGAATTGGTGCATTTTGTGCAATTTTTTTATGTTTGTGAAGATAAATATTTGTTTGCTGGCTATTTCAATCATGTTATCTTGTAACTATTGACGGCAAAAGAAAAAATCTCGTGGATATTTTTAGTCATTGTTTATTCACTTGATAATTGTGTTTTTATATTATTTGGTGCTTTTTGTGAATTGCGTTTGTTGAAAGAAGTTAATTATTTGTTGTTCGCTACTTCATATTATCTAGAAACTTTCAGGGAAAAAGAAATTAATCTCATGGGTATTTTTTTTTTTTTTTTTTTGTCATTGTTCTCTTGATAATTGTGATTTTTCTTATTTTGGTGCATTTTACCCAATCGTTTCTTGTTGGCTACTTCTCATAGTTTTAATTAGATTATCTTGTAACTGTTGCTGCTTTCATGTTTTTAGATATTTTCTGGATGTCTGTGCTAATACCATAACGTTTATTTTTAGGAGGATTCTGTGCTGTTAAATCTCCAAGAAATAACTCAGAAGCCTGGTGTGGCCGTACTTGAGGTTTGTTCTGTTTTTACCGTTTAGTTAATCTAAGTTGCAAAGATTACATTCAAGAATCAATATTGTTATGCCTCACCATTTCTTTCCAGAACAATGCACGTCTTGTGAGTGGGGAGTTGGAACCTTCCCAGATACTGGGTACTTTGCCAAATGTAGCATCCGGATCACAACCACAAACTTCCATGACGCTGAGGGAAGAGACAACTGGGGAAAAACAGGGCAATTTTAGAAGCAAAGATTCCTCCTCTGGCTGCTTTATGCAGTTGGCTGCCTCCTATGAGGCATTGGACATTCCTCCTGACCCTTCTCTTTTCTTTTGCGAAAGGTTTGTTCATAGTTACTCTGCTTTATGTTTAGCTTGAAGCTTATAGTTATGTCTGATGAACTTTTATATATACAACAAGCCTACTTTTTAGATGGATATACTAAGTGAATTCTTGAATCATCGTCTGTTAATATCACCTGACCTGTTTACTATGCTTTTATTAGGTTTGCTAGTATGTTTTTCACTGTGTTACATATTTAGCTAGTATGCTTTTATTAGGTTTTCTAATGGCACCCAAATGCTAGGTTTAATATGCTTGGGAATTTGGCTTGTGGTATGTATTGTAGTAGGAAGTTCATATAGTGGCTGAACTATTTTTTTCTATTGCACGCAACTTTCTAGGCTTCACTGAAGCTTTATATGATGAAGAAATACATAATCTTTCAGCTAAGGTGCTTCTCTTTACTTTGAATGTGTGAAACAGATAGCTGCATTTTTATTTTCCCTTTGTAACAGTAATGACAACCGTTTAGTTGGTGGATGACTTAACTGAGAATCAAAATTCTGAAACATGACAACCGTTTAGTCTAACTCACCAAACATGCTTAATTAGGCTACCGTCTAGTGACCTGAGTACATGGATTAGTGATCAACCATTAAGTTAATGAGATTGCAGTTATTAAGGGGGTAGAAAACGCATGTTAACTTTAAGCAACTCAATAATATAAAACAGCTGCCCAATACAAAGACAGCCCATCAAGTTTAGTTGAAACAATTTACATTCTGCAGTAAGTTCATCAAATACTTGATCATGACAACATATATGACTATGGTACAATCCCCCCAAAAAAAGAAGCTTCGGACCCAAAGCCACTAATTTCGACTAGCTTTTGGGAATAATAAATAGCACAACCTTTGCATTTTCTTCTCAGGGTAGATACCAGGATGAAAACTGAAGAGACCATAGTTGTTGCCTGAAGATTTAATTGCAGAGCATAAAAATTAAGAAACCTTCTTCTTCAAGTCCAAATATGGTACTGGAAATAAGATGCAGCATGTGTGCCAATAAAAAACCAGAAAATAAATGCAACATTACAGCCACACCATGCTCGTATTCTTTATCTCGCCCATATACCTGAACGGCTGAACACTTCTCTCCGATCCATCCATCCAGACAAGGTACTCAACCCCAACCGCCCACCCCACAAATTAAACTAAAAATAGAATAAAATAAAAAATTTAAAAATCCGAGCTTCCAATGTGTATGTTTGAATCCACACATGTATTATGAACGATAGATATAGTTCGTATGTGATAATTTTTTGTGACTTTTGAAATTTACTCAAATGTTTTGGTCTGTGTGTGTTTTTATTATATTTTTCATTTATTCTTTCTGTGATTCTGAAACTAAGTAAGAACCTGTGACAATTTGATCATGGGTAAAAATTGTTATCCTGATACCATGAGAGTCAGAATTTTGTAATTTCATAAACTTACTGGTTTGGCTTTTAACTGAAGAGCTAACGAATATCTCCTTTGATGATTTAACAGCAATGTTTTGCATTCTAATGTAGTCTTTGTTGATATCTTTCTCTTCTGGCGATTTACTTATCTGTAGTTGGTGCATGATGGCTTAGAATCTAATTTATTCCGATTTCTTTAACATCTTGATATAATGCAAACAATAAGCAAACACCAATTATTTGCCTATCTTGTGTTTATAGTTAAAGGGGAAAGGGAAAGGGAAAGGGAAAGGGAAATGAAGGAAAACCAATCTAAGAATCATTAGGTGAACAATTTACAGACCCTTTAACTAGAGATCAGCTTGACTTTCATGCTCTCCTGAAATTATATAGATCTCAGAAAAATAAGCCAATGAACTATGATTTGTTGCAATGAGGAGACAAGTCACCTGATTTACTTGAGTGTTGGATTATTTTTGCTATTGGTAGGTTTGATGTGTTAAGGGATATATATCCCACATCGATATATGATGTTGAAACAGACCAATTAATAAAGATCTTGGGCTACTCCTCTTAACAAGGTTGAACTTTTAAGATGAAACCCCAAATCTTAACATGGTATCAGATCCCATTATGCTCCAACGAGCGATTCGATCCCGTTAAGACTCTAAAATGAGTACGTGGATTTCAAGATTGGTCTGCTCAAATGAGCCACCATCTTGCGGGGGCGTGTTAAGGGATACATATCTCACATCGATATATGATGTTGAAACAACCAATTAATAAAGATTTTGGGCTACTCCTCTTAACAATGTTGACCTTTTAAGATGGAACCCCAAATCTTAACATGATGAAGTCATTTGTGAAATGTAAAATCGTTTAATATGTTTGTGTATTCACTATAAGTTTGTCAAACGATTTAAAGGCAGTTGAACACTTTATTCTCCGATTACTCTACAACAGTTGTGAAACTCTCCTTGAGCCAGGTCATAATTGTACAGCTGAGAAGAGCAAGGAAAATACAAGACATAGACGTAGACGCAAGAAAATGAAGACTTCCACTCAAAATAACGTGTGGAATTTGTAAACCACACTATATTTTATGTGGAAATCTTCATTTTCTTGCATCTACGTCTATGTCTTAAATGCCTTGCTCTTCCCGGCTGTACAATTCTAACCTAGCTCAAGGATAGTTTCACATTTGTTGTAGAGTAATCGGAGAATAAATGTTCAACAAGCTGCCTTTAAACCGTTTGACAAACTTATAGTGAATAAACAAACATATTAAACGATTTTAGATTTCACAAATGCCTTCATCAAACCTACCAATATGAACACTTTATTCCCCGATTACTCTACAACAGATGTGAAACTATCCTTGAGCCAAGTCAGAATTGTACAGCTGAGAAGAGCAAGGCAAATACAAGATATAGACGTAGACGCAAGAAAATGAAGATTTCCACACAAAATAACGTGTGGAAAAACATTTGGTGTGATAATTTTATGAGGAAATCTTCATTTTCTTGCATCTACGTCCATGTCTTAAATGCCTTGCTTTTCCCAGATGTACAATTTTGACCTGGCTCAAGGATAGTTTCACATTTGTTGTAGAGTAATCGGAGAATAAAGTGTTCCTATTGGTAGGTTTGATGAAGGCATTTGTGAAATCTAAAATCGTTTAATATGTTTGTTTATTCACTATAAGTTTGTCAAACGGTTTAAAGACAGCTTGTTGAACATTTATTCTCCGATTACTCTACAATAAATGTGAAACTATCCTTGAGCCAGGTCAAAATTGTACAGCTGGGAAGAGCAAGGCATTTAAGACATGGACGTAGATGCAAGAAAATGAAGATTTCCACATAAAATATAGTGTGGTTTACAAATTCCACACATTATTTTGTGGAAATCTTCATTTTCTTACGTCTATGTCTATGTCTTGTATTTGCCTTGCTCTTCCCAGCTGTACAATTCTGACCTGGCTCAAGGATAGTTTCACATTTGTTGTAGAGTAATCGGAGAATAAATGTTCAACAAGCTGCCTTTAAACCTTTTGAGAAACTTATAGTGAATAAACAAACATATTAAACGATTTTAGATTTCACAAATGCCTTCA
This sequence comes from Fraxinus baroniana, assembly GCA_903798355.1. Taxonomy (NCBI): domain Eukaryota; kingdom Viridiplantae; phylum Streptophyta; class Magnoliopsida; order Lamiales; family Oleaceae; genus Fraxinus; species Fraxinus baroniana. Next base: position 12,447 of record CAIGRO010126202.1, read on the forward strand.
TCAAACCTACCAATAGGAACACTTTATTCTCCGATTACTCTACAACAGATGTGACACTATCCTTGAGCCAGGTCAGAATTGTACAACTGAGAAGAGCAAGGCAAATATAAGACATAGGCGTAGACGCAAGAAAATGAAGATTTCCACACAAAATAATGTGGTTTACAAATTCCATTTCTGTTCTCATTGAAATATTTTGAGGGGAACTCCAGAAGCACGGTATGAAAGAGATTTGTCCACCAAAAGCTAAACGGCCTTCAAACTCCAATCCTACTAAATTTGATGTAGCATCCACCAGAATTGAGGCTAAAGAGGTGAGGAATACTGTTTGTTTACCTGTAACTGTCAAAGATTTTCATTCTAATTTGAAAAATACAGTGGAATCATAATCAAACACTGTAAATTTTAACAATTTAAATATATTAAAAATTTAATAGGAAATAGATTGCAAAAAGGAAAACCCGTGAGGTGGGGATATAACTTTTTTCTCGGTTAAAGAACAAGCTTAACCTGTTGTTCAGTTATTAAAGCTCTAATTTTTATTTACATTTAAGTACTTTGTTTATCTCCAATTATCACATTAGTGAAAATATTGACATAATGAACCAGAAAATATAATATGATTTTTAGAATCATTAACTCATTGATTTTATAGTCCACCTTGATAAAATCGTGTATTTTGATGAATTTCATCAAGAAAGAGAGGATGATAAACCACGGGTTCTCGCAGGTTGTGATTGTTGGAATTCGGTTTAAAGATGGAAATTTTGATTAAGTATAAAAATTGGAAAGTAACTTCGTGTCAAATTCGGTCAAATACTTGGATTTGATCCAATTGTCAAATTATAAAATTAAATAGACTAACTTGTTCTACTCGTCGATTAGATTGTCGAAACATTTTTGGAATCTCAAAAAAAAAAATTCGGATGAATAAGAAATTGCGGTCCAAAGTTGGAAAGAAAAAAACTACCTGGGATTTTGCCTAACTCTTTTGCTCGCCAGCGCTCGAGCGATGATACTGTCACTTGAGCGACAAGAGGACGAAATAGGTTTTGTTGAACTGGTGCCACTGGCGCTCGAAAGAGACGCCAGCGATGGCTAGCCACAGGAAGGGATATATTTTGGCGCCTTGCATCCCTCATATTTTTGGTGACACTCTTTATTATTTGTCGTAACTTCTCATATTTTACAACTTTTTATTTCGCCTTATATTTTTTGATACTCATTTTTTAAACAATTTTCGCGGACAAACTTAATAAGTGTGTTGCGTTAAGTTACTTATTGCAACAACTTTTTGTATGTTGCGAAATCACAAATTTGTTGTAGTGGATGCTTTCCTTAGTGAAAGTTGCTGAATTTTGGGGACGTGACTCTTCACTCACAACCTCTCATCTTCTATAAATATGACCATTTGGACGTCCCGAATATATCCCATATCATTTGTATTGAGCATTACATCAAATCTCTTGCAAAATTTTCCAAAAATCATTCCACAACTATTTTCTTGTATAGAGAAGAAAAATTGTTCGAGTTCGTTGTTGCTTGTGGTTTGAAGTGATTCTATCACAAGTTGTATCCGTTATATCTTGAGAGACAATTACCATAATCCGTTAGCACCGTTGCGAAGCAATTTTGTTTAAAGAGAGTGTTAATCACTTGCCTTGGATTTCTTTCTTCATTTTCTTGTTATTTTTTTCATTTTTTTTCTCTTAGGGTGTGTTTGATTGCAAGCATGGAATTTACGTGGAAAGAAAATAAATTCTAGGCAATTATTTGCATGGAAAATATCAATTAAATGTGTTTGATTGACTTAATTTTCAACCTTGAAAATATTGTCTTTTTTCATCTTTTTGTATTTGATAGTCATTATTTTTCATGGAAATAATCATTTTTCCAGCTTTTGTTTGATAGCCATTATTTTTCAAGGAATTTGTTACTTTTTTCATGAAAATTGTAACTTATGTAACTTTTCTATGAAAATTATTCTATCAATTTTTAGAAGTATTGTTCAATAATACCTTCAATCTCTACACATATAATTTGAATGCAAGATGAATTTAGTACGTAACAAACACTTGAACAAATCGTTAAAAATTATATTGAGGTTGCTCGGATCATGAAAGAAATCCATAAAAACACACAATCAGGTGCAATTACACTTTCATTTATGAGGTTCAGTAGATTTCATATCCGTTGTCTCAAAAGATTTGGTGCCCTCCACAATTTTTGATCAAGTGAAAACCTTAAAACATTAACCAATTATTAGATAACCAAATAATCAATTCAACAAATAATGAACAGAGTTTGTCCGTGCGGATCAAATAAAACAAATTAAAAAAAAAAAAAATCTATTGTAATAAAGTAGCAATTCAAACCAACATAGATACCATACTTTTATATATGATTGTTAAATTATCCAAGCACTCTCTTCAGTTTTTCATTTGGAACTCTGAGAGTATGCTATCATGTTAAACTATGTTTCACTAGTACCAACCATATGAATGAGCAGACATGATTACTTAATCAAAAATACAAACTAAAACATGTTGCTACAAAATTAACAAGGTCCATCATATGCACTCTGTTTCCAAGTTTACTTGTAACTGAACCTTTCTAAATAATGCACTTCACATGTTGTGTAAAATCCCTTCACAAAGCCTGTACAAAGCCAATTCAAATCTTCACCCACATAACTGCTGATTAAATAGACTTTATACATCGCTCAAAAGAGATTTGTAGCACTAAACAACAGCCAAAGCTAGTTCACTGTTAAAAACTCTTAAAATCAGACCCTAAACTACAGCTATTTGGAAGGACTATTGTTTTTAGATTGTGCATCACTCGTGAATTCTTGATGGCTCTTCGAGTTGCCAGCTTGACTACCAGCAACTAGAATCTTTCTCACTTTCTTAGGCAAGGGTAATATTGAATCATTTGCATTTTCCCATTCTTCAGCAGAACGATCGATTTCCTTACGGCTTCCCTTGCCAAATTTCTGTGTGCCTGTTACATTAGAATATTTTAAACCCCTCACAGCAATAATTTAAACTCAGAAAACGAAGAAATGGGAATTCTATCCATTGTAGGTGTTTACAGGATATAGCAAGCAGAACTTATAGCATTAAAATAAGATTGACTAGGTTCAGAAAAGAAAAATCTTAACCTACCTGACTTCAAATCTTATTGACCACACTAAATCTTAACTATTCTACTGATAATCATATTCTAATACCATATACAAAAACAAGCTTTGGTAGTTTGCCCGCGTCAAGCTGAGCTACTCACTAGTGGTTCAAGTTGTTAAAAGTTTGAATTGATTTAGCATAATAATATCAAAAGTGATAAAAGCAACAAGATAAAGAAGAAAAATATCAATCAAGTTAATAGTAATAATAGTATTGTAGCCCCACGGGGCATGGCTCAGTGGTGCAAATGATAGGAGTGGGGTAGTCTCAGCTGAGTTGGCAGCCGCAGTGTGAGGGTTTGATTCCTGCCTCTAACAAGGTTTGGAATTGGACTCTTTGTGGGCAACAGTATGACAGCTCTTGTACCCTGGTCTGTTGAAGCACATTCCACGATTTACCTCCTCCACGATGCTCTAGGGGCGGGGCAGTGGAGGACCATCAAGGTTGGGGTTCAACATTTTTAGTAATAATAGTAATGTAACTCCATATGAAATATCATAGATAACATTATTATTGCAAATGTAAATCTTAGAATAAGAGCGAGTCCGTTATGGTGTTCAATGCAAAGCATATCCACTTTAGTGAAATAATACTGAATAAAACATTAACTAGTCATAGCACCTCTTTTGTAGGGACAGTTTGATTACCAGAAAAAGAGTCCCCAGAAGCTGTGGAATCATTCATGGTCGAAAAGCTATCTGAATCATATGGTATGGAATGACACAATTTTTCAATTTCTGTTCTCCTGTGCGGCCATAAAGAGAAACATTTAAAAGGGCATTTAAATTGAGGAATTTGAGCACTATTAAAACATTTATTCTTTATATGCTCTCCCTTTTTATCGATATCCACTAGTCAATATTGCAAATATGGCAGCGAACCACCAGTTTAGGACCAAGACCCGGAATAGAAAAATCAGCCGATTAACATAACAAGCTAAATAAAATAATGGAAAATCACTGGGAAATAGATCGCCAGTAGTGAAGGGTAAAAGTAGTTGAAAATGTTATAAAAAATAGAGGTTTCAGAATACGGCGCTTAAATCTAGCAATGGCTACTTTAATGTTTAATTTCACGTAAAACTACTTCAGAATATACAGTCGCATGCGGCGGCACCACGGAGATGGGGGAGAAAATGGACAGCGTCGTCGTCGGCGGCCAAGATGCTCTAGGGGCGGGGCAGTGGAGGACCCTCAAGGTTGGGGTTCAACATTTTTAGCAATAATAGTAATGTAACTCCATATGAAATATCACAGATAACATTATTATTGCAAATGTAAATCTTAGAATAAGAGCGAGTCCGTTATGGTGTTCAATGCAAAGCATATCAACTTTAGTGAAATAATACTGAGTAAAACATTAACTAGTCATAGCACCTCTTTTGTAGGGACAGTTTGATTACCAGAAAAAGAGTCCCAGAAGCTGTGGAATCATTCATGGTCGAAAAGCTATCTGAATCATATGGTATGGAATGACACAATTTTTCAATTTCTGTTCTCCTGCACGGCTATAAAGAGAAACATTTAAAAGGGCATTTAAATTGAGGAATTTGAGCACTATTAAAACATTTCTTCTTTATATGCTCTCCCTTTTTATCAATATCCACTAGTCAATATTGCAAATATGGTAGCGAACCACTAGTTTAGGACCAAGACCCGGAATAGAAAAATCAGCCGATTAACATAACAAGCTAAATAAAATAATGGAAAATCACTGGGAAATAGATCGCCAGTAGTGAAGGGTAAAAGTAGTTGAAAATGTAATAAAAAATAGAGGTTTCAGAATACAGCGCTTAAATCTAGCAATGGCTACTTTAATGTTTAATTTCACGTAAAACTACTTCAGAATATACAGTCGCATGCGGCGGCACCACGGAGATGGGGGAGAAAATGGACAGCGTCGTCGTCGACGGCCAAGATGCTCTAAGGGCGGGGCAGTGGAGGACCCTCAAGGTTGGGGTTCAACATTTTTAGTAATAATAGTAATGTAACTCCATATGAAATATAACAGATAAAATTATTATTGCAAATGTAAATCTTAGAATAAGAGCGAGTCCGTTATGGTGTTCCATGCAAAGCATATCCACTTTAGTGAAATAATACTGAGTAAAACATTAACTAGTCATAGCACCTCTTTTGTAGGGATAGTTTGATTACCAGAAAAAGAGTCCCCAGAAGCTGTGGAATCATTCATGGTCGAAAAGCTATCTGAATCATATGGTATGGAATGACACAATTTTTCAATTTCTGTTCTCCTGCGCGACTATAAAGAGAAACATTTAAAAGGGCATTTAAATTGAGGAATTTGAGCACTATTAAACATTTCTTCTTATATGCTCTCCCTTTTTATCGATATCCACTAGTCAATATTGCAAATATGGTACTGAACCACCAGTTTAGGACCAAGACCCGAAATAGAAAAATCAATCGATTAACATAACAAGCTAAATAAAATAATGGAAAATCACTGGGAAGTAGATCGCCAGTAGTGAAGGGTAAAAGTAGTTGAAAATGTAATAAAAAATAGAGGTTTCAGAATATGACGCTTAAATCTAGCAATGACTACTTTAATGTTTAATTTCACGTAAAACTACTTCAGAATATACATTCGCATGTGGCGGCATGACGGAGATGGGGGAGAAAATGGACAGCGTCGTCGTCGGCGGCCAAGAAACTTCAAGAGAGAGGAGAACTTATCTTTAATAGCCGTTTCTGTGTACCCTTTAGGCAAAGCAGAGTGTCGAATGGGGAAGTGAAGGTTGAAGAAATCCTTGTGAGGGATAATATTGACAAGAGAGAGAGAGAGAGAGAGAGAGAGAGAGAGGTAACGTGTTTAGTGGGTTCAGTTTTACCAATTCCCTGGAAAATAAAATTTACCTCAACCTCAAGAAAATATTTTCCCTGTTTTCGTGGACAATCTAGTCACGTGATAAAAAGTAGGAAAATATTTTTCATGGAAAATAATTTCAATCAAAAATTTGGATGGAAAAAAGACATTTTCCATGGAAAATATTGGCAATCAAACACACCCTTATAGATTACAAAGAGTTTAATTACGTTAACGCGAATTAAACTTAACCATTACTTTCTTAATTTAGCAAACAATCATTTTTCTTATCAATTCTCCAACAATCTTAAGTTAAAATTTTGTATGGCTATTTGTTGAAAATAAATCACTCCTTTTCATATTTGGAATATGCCCTCTTGCTATTCCTTTCTTTCATTTTGTGCGTTGAACTTTTGTTTGTAACATAAATTAATACTATTGAGATTACTTCAAGTCAAATAACTAATGGTACGAACCATGTGCTTTCGTCTTGGTAGACCTATACCAAACTCTCATATCCCACATGGGGAAAAATTGAAAAAGTTTGGATGTGTGAATTTTAAAATATGGTAACAAAAGATGTTTTATTTTACTACTTTGAATTTGGCAAAGCTCTTGAAAGAGACCGCTCTTGCGGTACAAGGAGAAAATAGTCGTGAATCAATTATTGCATTGGATGCGTGGAAGCATTTGGATTTCATTTTGAAAAAATTACATCCTAAATGGATTGGACAATGCACTTTATAGAGTGTAGTTTGATGGACTCGGTCAAGGATCTATGAGATTCATTGGAGAAGAAATACAAGATCGAGGATGCCGAAACAAAGAAATTCATTGTCGACAAGTTTTTGGACTACAAAATGGTAGACTCCAAAACCATGATAAGTCAAGTACAACGCAAGGACATAAACTTAGAGGAATTGAGGAAGACAATAGAAACACCAAAAGAAAACCTATTGTTCAACTTGGAGTAAATTTTGTTGAAATAGGTTCGAAGGTCGTCAACAAGAAGCGTAAGATCTGTGGTAATGCACCCAGAATAGGCAACTACAAGAATGCCAATAAGTTTAAAGGCAACTGTTACAATTATGGAAAATCCGAATATCGTAAAGAATGTCGAAAGTTGACGAAGACTGCACAAGTAAATGTAGTTGAAAGAGACATTTCAGAAGGAGTTCAACAGATGAGTCTATTTGAGGTTATTTTTGAATACAACATGGCTGGTAATTAAAAGGATTGGTGGATCGACACTGGTGCTACTGACCACAATTGTGCAGATAAGACTATGTTCTCAAACTATCATGAATTGAAAAGAGAGAAACTGTACATGGAGGAACTCTGCAAGTTCGAAGGTTGAAGAACTTGGAAAGATCACATTAAAAATAACTTTCGGGAAAGAATTAGTCCTCAATAATGTACTTCATGAACCAAACATTCGCATGAACCTGGTTTCGGGATCTCTACTTATCAAATAATGACTTTAAACTTGTATTTGTATTAGACAAGTTCGTACTTATGAAAAATGATATGTATGTTGGTAAGGTTTATCTTAGTAAAGGAATGTTCGAAATGAACGTCCTTTCAATTGTACCAAAAAACATTATGAATAAAAATTATAATTCTGTTTATATGCTTGACTTGTCTTGTTAATGGTATAGTCGATTAAGGCATGTTAATTACAAATTTATGTGTAAATTTATGAATCAAAATTTAATTTTGACGTTTATGATTGATTCTAATCATAAATGTGAAGTATGTGTTGAAGCAAAATTGGTTAAAACACATTTTCACTCAGTTCAAAGGAATATGACACCTTTAGAATTAATGCATAGCGATATATGTGATTTAAAATTCGTTCAAACTAAAGGTGGTAAAAAATACTTTATAAATTTCATTGATAATTGTACAAAATATTATTATATTCTAATACGAAGTAAAGATGAAGCCTTAGATATATTTATACATTATAAGATGGAAGTTGAGAATCAAATTGGTAAACGAAGAAAAAATATTCGTAGTGATGAATATGGGGCACCGTTTGAAGAATAGTATTTCGAGTATGGAATCATTCATCAAATAACGACATCGAATATGGGGCACCGTTTGAAGAATATTATTTCGAGTATGGAATCATTCATCAAATAACGACATCTTGCTCGCCCCAATTGAATGGTGTTGCTGAACGCAAAAACTGAACTTTTTAAGAGATGATGAACATAATGTTGATAAATTTAGGTCTATCTCATAACTTGTGGGGGAAGCTGTTCTTTTGGTAAATAACATTCTTAACAAGATACCCCTTAAGAAAATGGAAGAAACTCCATATGAACTATGAAAATGTCATCCTACTTCCTACCAACACTTGAAAGTGTGAAAGTGTTTGGCTAATGTTGAAGTACGTAAGCATGAACAAGTAAAAATTGGTTCTAAGGCGATTGATTGCATATTTATTGGATACACCAATAATAGTAGTGCATATCGTTTCCTTGTACATAAATTTAAAATTAAATTTGTACATGAAGGAACTATAATTGAATCGAGAAATGTATCATTTTTCGAGAACTTTTTTCCATATAAAGACAAGGAAAATGCAAGTTCAAATAAAAGAATTAATGATACTACAAATGGAACTTCAAATGAGGAAGAACGAAGACATAGAAAAAGGGCTAAAACATCTAATTCGTTTGGCCCAGATTTTCTATCCTATATGGTATAAAATGATTCAAAGACTTTCGATGAATCAATGTCTACATTGAAAGCACCGCATTGGAAAGAAGCTATCAATAGTGAGATAGATTCTATAATGTAAAACCATACTTTGGAATTGGTTGATTTACCTCCCAAAAATAAGTCTTTAGGGTGTAAATGGATTTTCAAAAAGAAACTAAAATCGGATGGATCCATTGATAAATATAAGGGATATAGATAAAATGAAGGATTTAACTTCTTTGATACTTATTCACTCGTGACTAGAATCACTTCGATAAGATTGTTAATTGTGATTACGACACTGCATAACCTTGAGTTTCATCAAATGGATGTAAAGACGACATTCCTAAATAGTAAGTTAGAAGAGGAGATATACATGGAACATTCCGAAGGGTTCTTCTCTCCTAATCACAAACAAGAAGTTAGTAAATTAGTTAAGTCCTTGTAGGATTGAAACAAGTTCCCAAACAAGGACATCAAAAGTTTGACAAATCAATGTTGTCTAATGGATGTAAGATAAACGAGTGACAAATGTGTATACATAAAACATACACCAAAAGCTTATATGATTATATGTCTATATGTAGATGACATGTTAATAATGGACAATAGTCATGAAATAATGCTAAATTTCAAGAGAATGTTAACGAAATATCTTGATATGGAAGACTTGGGTGTAGTTGATTTGATATTAGGGATTAAGATCTCCAGAACATCGAAAGAAATTATACTTTCCCAATCTCTCTACATTGAGAGTATACTTAAAAGGTATAATGCATTTGAGGAAAGTCCTTCAAAAATCCTTATGAACACAAGTTTACACTTAGTAAAAAATACGGGCGAATGTGTGTGACAACTAAAGTATTCACAGGTTATAGACTGTCTAATGTGTATTACAAACCGCACTCGACCAGACTAGTATTTGTTGTAAATAAACTTAGTAGATTCACAAGTAATCTAAGTCATGATCATTGGAAGGCTTTAACAAGGGTTCTTAGATATTTAAAGTATGCTTTAACCTATGGATTACATTTCACAAAATATCCCGTGGTATTGGAAAGATATTGTGATACGAATTGGATATCCGACGTGAAATATTCGAAGTCTACTAGTGGTTATGTATTTACCATTGGTGGAGCTATTGTATCATGAATATTGACAAAACAATCATGTATAGCTTGATCAACGATGGAATCAAAGTTTATTGCTTTGGACAAAGTTGGAAAAGAAGCACAATGACTTCGTAACTTCTTGGAAGATATTCCATATTGGCCTAAGCCGGTACCTGCAATATGTATACATTGTAATAGTCGATCGGCTATTGGAAGAGCTCAAAGCAGCATATATAATGATAAGTTTAGGCAGATACGTTGTAAACACAATACCATTAAACAGTGTTCTAAAAGGCGCGCCTTGGCGTGCCCAAAACGCCAACTAATGTGTGCCTAGGCGTGATAATGCGCGCAATTATTTTTAATTTTTTTCCCACAATTTTGATGTGTGTGTTATAAATTTGAAAGATTGAGGATCTAAATATCAACAAACACGAGTTGAGGAGAACAACTGCCAATCTTAATTTTTGAAATTAAATTAAAGGCTAAAGCTACAAAACCCTCTTCCCAATTCAAAGACTCGACTAGAACCCAAAATTGATTATAAATTAAATCCATAGCTTGAAAATCAATTGACAGCAAAGGGCAGCAAAGTTCGAATCCGACAAAGCCTTTGAAGTTCTCGCTGCCCTAACCTCTAACAGCCTCTTCCTTTCCGCCTCAAATTTTTTCTTCATCTTCTCCCTATTTTCTGCCTTCGCCATTGCTCTCATCGTTTCTATCTCTAGGTACCTTCGCCATCTTTGTCCATTTTAGCTTGATTGCTTGCTTTCATAGAAAGAAGTTGTTCATTTTGTTTAGCATATTGTTAATGTTGTTGGTTTAAAGTAGATTTGGATGAATTAGATGAAGAAGAGGATATTGAATTGGAGACCGATAAAGAGTTAAATAAGATATAAGTTCCCATGCTATTTATTTACTATTTTGTATTTAAATCTGAAACTTATCTTTTTGTTGAAAACTTTGAAAAAATGTATAAAATTCCTATAAATATGTTTTAAATGTTTAGTAGGTATTATTTTTAATTATTAAAAGATTTTTTGATTGATTAAAAGTTAAAATAATATTAAAATAATAAAATGCCTTTTTACATTTTTTTTACACCTAAGCCTTGTCTATGCTCGCCTAGCCCATAGCTTGACCTCCACGCATCTCCACACATTATGCCTTTTAGAACATTACCATTAAGTAAGTGATCTCTACTGGTATCATCTCCATAGATTATGTGAAGTCAAAGGAGAATATCGTTGATCCACTTACGAAAGGTTTATCGAGAGATTAAGTACGTTGCCTATCAAACGGAACAAGACTAAAGCCTACTACGTAAGAATTTTTGTAATGAAAACCCTACCTTGTTGACTGAAGATCCCAAGATTTTGATTCAAGAGGACAACTAAGTTATGAAAATTCAATGAAGCACTTGGGAAAACATTTCCTAACTCATTCATATGATAATTAAAGTGCTTTCTACAAAATGTTAAAAGTTAAGATATGATTTTATGATTTCTATATCTTGATTAACTCAAGTAGAGTAGGACATGATACTCTTACTAGGAGGTCACCTATATAAGTGTGAAGTGGTGCCGCTTCAACGAAAAATTGTTTAAGGCCGAAATTTTCTAAACCACTTATGAAACCCAAGAGCGGTTCAAGGTAAAAATTAATTAAGTCATGAGAACCATGAACGATTTAGGAAAGACACATATGTGAGTGTTATTGTCGTGATTTATAACAACCGCTGAATTGTTCAAGACATCAAGTTCACCAATTAGCCAAATAAATCTGATAGTATTTCATTATGGAAGGTTCAAAGTCGGAAGCTACCTTACTTGATGCAATATTTTTTGCTCTCTCTACGATGCATCCTATTTTTGTATATCATGAGCATATTTGGATTTCCATTCATGTGGGGGATTCTTGGAATTTGGTTTAAAGATGGAAATTTTGGTTAAGCATAAAACTTGAAAAGTGACTTCGTGTCAACTTCGGCCAAATATTCGAACTTAATCAAATAGTCAAATTATAAAATTAAATAGACTAACTTGTTCTACTCGTTGAGTAGATCGTTGTAGAATATTTGAAATCTCAAAACCAAATCCGAATGAATGAGAAATTATGGCACAATATTGGAAAGAAAAAATAAATAAATGGTCGGGATTTTTCCTAACTCCAGCGCTTGCCTTGAGCTCAAGTGGTGAAACCGTCGCTTAAACAACATGCTAGCGACAAGCTGGCGAAATATGTTCTGTTGAACAAGTGTCACTGGCGCTCGAGCGAGAGATCGACGACAGCAAGAGATGCTTCCATTAGTGAAGGTTACGTGACTCTTCATTTACTACCTCCCCTCTTCTATAAATAGGACTATTTAGACTTCCATTATGTAGCCAATGTTTTATATTGAACATTACATCAAAATCTCTTGCAAAAACTCTCCAAAAATATTCAAAAACTATTTTCTTGTAGAGAAGAAAAAATGTTCGAGTTTGTTGTTGCTTGTGGTTTAAAGTGCTTCTACCACAAGTTATATCCATTGTATTTTGGGAGACATGTGCGTAATCTGTTAGCATCGTTGCAAGACAATTTTGTCTTAAGGAGAAAGTGTTAATCACTTGCCTTGAATTTCTTTCTTTATTTTTTTTACAAAGAGTTTAATTACGCTCCTGCAAATTAAACTTAATTCAGCAAACAACTATTTCTCCTATCAATTTTCCAGCAGTGATCAGTAAAGACGAGGATTACGTGCCTTTGGCCCTGTACCGCTCAGCCGAAGAGGAGGACCAAAGGAAGGTGCGGTGCGCTTGGACAATAAAGATGAATTTGAAGTAGAAAAGAAATTGCTAGAGAATAAGAAGCAGAAGAACAAGGATCCTAAGCTGGAGGCTGAGATTCAGAATGAGGAGGAGAAAGAGGACGAGGAAGAGGAAGAGGAAGAGGAAGATGAAGATGAAGAGGAAAATGTAGCATTGGTCATTCCTCCTAAGCATTCTTTTTTACTTTGCAAAAGGTTTGTTCATAGTTACTCTGTTTATTTAGCTCAAAACTTGTTATTATGTCTGATATACTTTTAAATATACTATGCCTACTTTTTAACTGGATATATTAAGTGGATTCATGAATCGTTGTTTGCTCGTATTGTTAAGGGATATAAATCTCACATCGAATAAAGATGTAAATATAGACCAACTTATAAAGGATTGAACTACTCCTTTTAAAAGGTTGACTTTTTAAAATGGAACCCCAAATCTTAACATGGTATCGGATCCCATTAACCTTTAACGAGCAATTCGGTCCGATTAAGACTCCAAAAGTGAGCATACGAATTTCAAGATTGATCTATTCAAATGAGTCACCATCTTGCGGGGGACATGTTAAGAGATATAAATCCTACATCGAATAAAGATGTAAACTGTTGATCTATGATTCAATATAGCTCAATTTGTTTTGAATATAACCAACAAGATACTTATGTTTCTAACAAGACTTGTTTCTTGATTTTTTTCATGTATAAATCTTCTTTAGCATTCAAATGCTCAACTGGTCATCCATTGAAGAATAATCAATCAAATAGACTTGAAGAGAACAAGAACTTTGAAGATTAAAGTTTAGAAGTTCTTTATTGAAACTTCAATTTACATGTAAATGTATCAACTCATCAATCTTTAGCAAGTGCATAATCAAATAGACTTGAAGAGAACAAGAACTTTGAAGATTAAAGTTTAGAAGTTCTTTATTGAAACTTCAATTTATATGTAAATGTATCAGCTCATCAATCTTTAGCAAGTGCATAAAACTTAAATTATTTTCATAATTTATTACTTCATCATTTGCATAAAAAATGTTTTTAATTTATAATATGAAATAGATTTTGGAGAAATGAATATTTTGATATAAAAATTAATTTTCAAAATTTGTATACTTTGGTCGAAGTATACACCGGTCGACTGATCTGTTCGATCGAAATGGTCAGCCGAAATTTCGACAGTTTAAAATATACGACAACTATATTCTTCTTTTCGTTGACCGAAATGCTTGATATGCTCAACTGAAAGTTGCTGATTTTCAAACATCTTGGCATTCAATAAAACAACTAACAAGAGCAATTAATAGAGTATATTTATTGAAAATTATTGGGTTTATTTGATTTTATATTCTATTTCATAAAGAATCTCTTGATTGAACGAACTAGTCTCATCTATTTCATCAAGAATTCT
>CAIGRO010126237.1:0-37659 GCA_903798355.1 Fraxinus baroniana
GTGGAAAGAGAGAGAGTTGAGAGAAATTGATTTAGGGTTTGGATAAATTTGGGATTTTATATGTTAAATAAAATACCTGATTATTGATTAATTAAACTTTTAACCTGATTTTTGAATTAGAAACTTTAAATACCTGCCCCTATGTAATTTCCTCTATTTTGAATTATGGGTTATGTTTAAAATCTGTGATAAGCAATGGAGAATGAGCAGACGAATTCCAAAATAGGAAAAATTGGGGTTGAGGGCCTTGAGGCTAATCTCCCCAACTTTCTTCTTTATATCAAGCTCAAATATGTGAAACTTGGTTACCATTACTTAATCTCAAATGCTATATATCTCTTGTTATCTCCTCTGCTCTGGACCATTTCTGCTTTTCTCACGACTTTTTCTCTGAAGGATTTATTCTCTCTATGGAACCAGCTGAAATTCAATCTTGTCACTATTGTTGTATGTTCTGTTCTAATGGTTTTATTGGGTACATTTTATTTCATGACAAGGCTGAGGAATGTCTACTTGATGGATTTTGCATGTTTCAAGCCTAAACCAGAACTTAAGTGCAGTAAAGAATTTTTCGTGAAGACATCAAGAAAGGCCGATATTTTTACCAAAGAAAATTTGGGTTTTCAGAAGAAATCTTGGAAAGATCAGGAATAGGACAAAAGTCGTATATTTCAGAATCCCTTTTTTCGCGCGTCTGTGAATTTGTGTATATCTAAAGCCATAAAGGAGGCTGACATGGTAATGTTTGGTGCAATCGATGATCTTTCAGCTAAGACAGCAGTGAAATGTGTGTTAAGATTTGGGGTCCATCTTAAATGGTCAACCATATTAAGAGGAATAGTCCAAAATCTTTATTAATTGGTCTGTGTCAACATCATTTATCGATATAGGAGATATATCCTTTAACACGTCCCCGCAAGATGGTGGCTCATATAAGAGGAGTAGCCCAAGATCTTTATTAATTGATCTGTGTCAATATCATTTATCGATGTGAGATATATATCCTTTAACACGCCCTCGCAAGATGGTGGCTCATTTGAGCAGACCAATCTTGAAATTCACGTGCTCAATTTAGAGCATTAACGGGATCGAATCTCTCATTGAAACATAATGGGCTCTGATACCATGTTAAGATTTGGGGGTCCATCTTAAAAGGTCAACCTTATTAAGAGGAGTGGCTCAAGATCTTTATCAATTGATCTGTGTTAACATCATTTATCGATTTGAGATATATATCCCTTAACAGGCTGAGGATATTGGGATTCTTGTGGTAAATTGCAGTTTGTTCAGTCCAACACCATCACTTTCTGCTATGGTAGTGAACCATTACAAGCTTCGAGGCAATATTGTAAGCTATAATCTTGAAGGGATGGGATGCAGTGCTGGATTAATCTCTATTGATCTTGCTAAACAACACACATTGAAATGAAGACTATATTTTTAACTAATAGGGAGAAACTAGTTATAGTAAGACACGTTGAAGCACATATGGGTCGAAACCGAATGTTGTATTAGACACCTTTTTTTTCATCAATGCTAATTCTCTATGTATGATGTACAAGGTGCATCCCACCTATGCATTAGTAGTGACGATGGAGAACATGACACTCAATTGGTATTTTGGCAACAATCGATCAATGCTCACAAATTGCTTATTCCGAATGGGTGGTGCTACCATCCTCTTGTCCAACAATTCATTTGATCGTCATCGTTCAAAATATCATTTAATCCACAATGTCCGTACACACAAAGGAGCCGATGAAAAAAGCTATGGTTGCATATTGCAAGAAGAAGATGACATGAAGAAAATTGGAGTGTCATTGTCCAAAGACTTAAATGCTGTTGCTGGAGATTCCTTAAAAACAAGTATCACAACCCTAGGACCATTAGTCCTTCCCATGTCGGTATAGCTATTATTTTTTTTAACCTTAGTTGCAAGAGCGGTGTTGGATGAACTTAAGAAAAATCTCAAAATTTCTGAGTGGCATAAGGAGTGTTAGAGTGTAAAAGACAAAGAGGAGGGAAACTTACTTGAATTGATCCACAAAGGTTCCATACATATAGCCATACAGTGATACAAAAATAAAATAATTTTCTACCAACTATTCTACCTACTACCACTACTCTTTGCTTGTATATTTCAACAACTTGTGAGCAAACCAAACTAGCCTAACTAACCATCATAACATAAGCTAGACAATCATAAAAAAATGTGTGACAAGTCAAGAACCAAAAATACAACTTAGTAACAACAAAAGTGTCACACTTAATTCATCACTCCTCCTTGACACTTTTGTTGGACACCAAGACATTTCCTTAGTGTTAACTTCTCTTTTGGTAGTGCTTTTGTGAAGATATCGGCTATTTATTCTTCTGAGCTGTAATGCTCTTTACCTTCTTCTTTTCTTGTGCTTCTCTAATAAAATGGTACTTGATGTTTATATCTTTAGTTTTTTCATGAAACATTGGATGCTTCACAATTGCTATAGTTGATTGGTTGTTACATAGAATGGTAGTTGTTGACCTCGAAAAATGGCTCCAATGTGGCCAATAGAAAAGGTCTTCAAGTCAACTCTTCCATGCATACGTAGCACGATGTCAGTCGCCCGTGGCCTTTCCCAGAGGTGTTGGGAGCGGCCGCGAGCACTCCGACGATCAAGTCAGTTTATATTCAACCGAAAAATAGTTCACCAATGGTGGAACACTCGTCGGGAAGATGGTTGATGGAAATGTATAATGATAAAAGGTGCAAATGTAAGGGGAAGTGAAATGTTACTCAAGTTTACTATGCTTTTTGGAGAGAGTGGGATTCGAATCCTTTTTTTTTTCCTTCAGGTACAAGTAGAGTATATATAATAAGGATGGGAAGAGGAGAGCCTTTGGATGAGGAGACATGTGTTATCAGATCTTCAGAGCTCGTCCTATCCTAGGTGTCAATCTGTCTTTCCATATGTTGGTTGGTATTGAATGTTTCTGACAAGAGCAGCTGAATTAACTATTTGGGTCCTGCCACATGTCTCATCAGTCAGTAATTTGACCTTAGGAACATCTTTGTATAAGAGATCTTCATTGGGGGTGAGGCGAGGTAGGAGTCAAGTCGTAGAAGCAGAGTACGAGCCTTTACATCCGCGGTGTATCGCAGATGAGTTCGGTTCCTTTTCTAGTATCTGTCCAGTTCGTCTCTAGTGTATTCGCTTCGACTTATGCAGTCACATCATCTTATGCGTAATAGCCTCGACTACCACATGGCGTAATGCAAACCATCCCTGTTGACACGCGACAAGTGAGGCGACGGGCCTGACTCAAGCCCGTAACAATAGTCCCACAAGTCCATGTATGGATATTCATATAATACAAGGACTTTTAAAGTAGCTGTTGGGAAGAATGGGGAGGAGAGGCTGATGCTAGACAAATGGAGTGACTGTGACTTTAAAAAAATAGTGATATGAAGCGACGTCGTGGTGTTTATTGAAGCGATAGGAGTTGGCAACTCTGGGATGAGTTGTTACAACATCAAATTCTGCTCGGCCGAAGTGGTATGGGTTGACAACTCTTGTGGAGAGTTGTTTCAACATGAAACTATTGCAACCGAAGTGATAGGAGTTGGTAACTCTTTGAGGAGTTGTTGTAACATCAAATGCTGCTCTGGCTGAAGTGGTATGGGTTAACAACTCTTGTGGAGAGCTGTTGCAACACAAAACTATCGTTGACAAAGCAATAGCTCAACCGTTGAGACACTCCTCATGCTGCAACATCAAATTCTGATCTGGCCAAAGTAGTATGCGTTGACAACTCTTGTGGAGAGTTGTTGCAACATGAAGCTATTGCGGTCGAAGCGATAGGAGTTGGCAACTCAGTGAGGAGTTGTTGTAACATCAAATTCTACTCCGGTCACAACAGCTTGCTAATCTGTTGACCTCAAGAAATGACTCCGACGTGGCCAACAGAAAAAGTCTTCATGTCAACTCTTCCCTGCACACATAGCATGGCGTCAGTCACCCGTGACCTTTCCCAGAGGGGTTGGGAGTAACCGCAAGCACTCCGACGGTCAAGCCAGTTTATATTCAATAGAAAAATAGTTCATCAACGGTGGAACACTCGTCGGGAAGACGATAGATGGAAATGTATAATGATAAAAGATGCTAATGTGAGGGAGAGGAAAATTTTACTCAAGTTTACTATTATTTTGGAGAGAGTGGGATTCGAATCCTCCCTTTTTTTCTTTCAGGCACAAGTAGGGTGTATTTATACCAAGGATGGGAAGAGGAGAACTATCGATAAGGAGACACGTATTGTCAGATCCTCATGACTCGTCCTATCCTAGGTGTCAATCTGTCTTTCCATAAGTTGGCTGATATTAAATGTTTATGACAAAAGCAGCTGAATTGACCATTTGGGTCCCATCAATTAGAAATTTGACTTTGGGAAGATCTTTGTATAAGAGATCTTCGTTGGGATGAGGCGAGAGAGGAGTGGAGTTGTAGAAGCCGAGTATGGGCCTTTGCATCTGTGGATTATAGCAGATGAGTTCGGTTCCTTTGCTAGTATCTATCCAGTTCATCTCCAATGTAGTCGCTTCAGCTTATGCAGTCACCTTATCTTATGCATAATAGCCTATTAACATGCGACAAGTGAGGTGGCAAGCCTGACTCAGGCCTGTAATAGTAGTTGCCTCAGATTGCTGGTGCTTCAGATCATTCAGAATTTTTCTCAGCAATATTGCTTGATTAGTTGCCTCAGTTGTTGCTATATATTCTGCTTTAGCTGTGATTGAACCACCATTTTTTGTTTGATAGAGTTCCAACAGATAAGACTTGAACCAACATAGAAAGCATAACCTGAGGTACTCTTCATATCATGCACTGAACTAGCCCAACCACTTTTAGTGAATCTCGTCAATACCAGATTTTCTGATTTCCTGAAGCTGATTCCATAGTCCTCTGTCCCTTAGATATACCTCAGCACTCTTTTAGCTGCTTGGAAGTGAATTTTACTTGCCTCTTGTCTATATCTAGATAACAGATTGACAGTAAACATTAAATCTGGTCTTATGGCTAAAAAGTACAACGAGCATCCAACCAAGCTTCTATATATTTTCTCATCGATTTTCCTTGCACCATCATACTTCATTAGCTTTAAATTCAGGACCAAAGAAGTGCTAACAGATTTACAATCCTCCATCTTCAATTTGATCAATCCCCATTCCAAGAAAATATTTCATTTCACCTAGATTAATCATCTCAAAATCCTTTTTCAACTCATCTTTTATCTCATCAATCAAAGCTGCATTACTTCCTGTGATTAAGAGATCATCTATATGGAGTGAAATAATGAGCATATCCTCCTTTACTAGTTTGATATACAATGTCTGCTCATTAACACTCTTGTTGAAACCAAGGTTACATAGATGACTATCAATCTTGCTATACCAGTTCATTGGCGCCTACTTCAAGCCATACAAGGCTTTTCTCAATAAATACACTTTATCTTCTTCTCCTTCTTTGATAAAGCCCTCGGGTTGCTCAATAAGAATTTCCTCATTCAGATGCCCATTCAGAAAGGAAGATTTTACATCCAACTGATGTATTTTCTATTTTGATTGAGCAGCCATTGCAAATAACACCTTTATTGTTTCAAGTCTAGCAACATGAGCAAATATATCAATGAAATCAATCCCAAATTGTTAAGCATAGCCTTTAACAACTAGCCTAACTTTGAATTTGTTAATTGAGCCATTTGCATTTAGCTTTATCCTGAACATCCACTTAACTCATATGACATTCTTATTTCTTAGTCTATTAACAAGAAGTCAAGTCTCATTCTTTTCAGTTGCCATAAGCTCATCCTTTATGGCTTCTATCTACTCCTTAGAAAGTGCTGCTTCATTATAGTTTGCAGGCTCCAAAATTGCAGAATTACAAGTAGCATAGATATCTTGAAGTGATCTTGTTCTCAACATTTCATTTTCTGAATCTGATTCACCTTCAGGTTTAGGTTCAGCTTCATCTTCTATTTCTTCTTCATTATTACCGGCATCTTCTGTTTGAGAAATCAGTCTTGAAATCTCAGACTTATTCATTGCATTTGATTCCCAATTCCATGTAGAACTTTCATCAAATCTGACATCCCTATAGGAAATAACTTTGCTGGTTTGAGGATTATAAATCCTATAGCCCTTAGCATTATCACAGTATCCAACCAGAACTCCAGCCTCTGCTTTCTGACTTAGCTCATCTCTTTTGGTATCATGTATGTGCATATAGCATGCATTTCCAAAAACTTTCAAATGAGATATATTTGGCTTAACTTCATAACAGGCCTTATAAAGAGTTAGTTTGTACAAAGCTTTATTGGGTAGCTTATTTAGAAGATTAATTGAGGTATTCACACCCTCAACCCAGAAAACTTTAGGCACATTTTACTCCAACAATAAACATCTAGCCATCTTCATTACAGTCATGTTCTTTCTCTCACATACTCCATTTTACTGAGGTGAGTAGGAAATTGTTAACTGATGTTTAATTCCCACTTCCTCACAAAATTTATTAAACTGATTGCTAGTATATTCTATTCCATTATTAGGCCTAATAGTCTTGATTTTATAGTTGCTTTCATTCTCAACAAAACTTCTAAACTTCTGAAAAACTACAGGCACTTCTGATTTCATTCTGAGAAAATATACCCAACAATTTTGGTAAGACTATCAATGAATAGAATGAAATATCTACTGCTATTCAGGGTTGAAGTCTTCATAAGCCCACAGGCATCAGAATGAATCAGTTGAAGTCTGGTTTGAGCTCTTCTAGATTGGTTTTGGGAGAAAGGAAGTCTGACTTGCTTTCCTTTTTGGCAGATTTCATAGACACGAGTAGCATCACTTATTCTTGACATATTTTCCACTAACTCATGTTCATTCAAATGCTTGAGTGAAGTGTAATTAACATGTCCAAATCATTTATGCCACAATTCAGACTCAATCACAGTGCTGGTAAAGGCTTGTAAGTTCATATTTTTCCACTCCAATGGAAAACTTCTATTCTTCATTTCAACTGTCATAAACTCCATATTATTTTGTCCAAAATTGTGCAACTATTTTCCTTAAATACTAAGGTATAGCTCTTGTCAATTAATTGTCAACACTTATCAAATTCTGATCGATATTTGGAACATATAAGACATTAGAAATATACTTGTTACCTATTGGAGTCTGAGCTGAGACCTTGCCAATGCCTTTCACTGCCACATACTCCCCATTTTCAACCTTTACTCTTGATCTATAGCTATCATTCGTCTGCACAAGAATTTCTGCATTTGATGTCATGTGATGAGTACGACCACTATCAAGAAACCACGTCTAAACTTTGCCGCAAGCCGTGTGATTCAAAGCTGAAAAAAAGATGTTCTTCAGCCTGGTTTTCAGCAACCTTTGCTTGCTGAAGTTTCTTCTTTTCCTTTTGATTTTTACAGACTCTTTCCATTTGTCCAAATTGTTTACAGGACCTGTGTTGAACACCAGGTCTGAACCAATACCATTTAGGCGAGTGTTCTTTCCTTTTACAATGTGGACAATGGGGATACTTAGTATCCTTTCCAGAACCTTTGGCTTCCATTTCCTTTTTCTCATTTTGTGGCTTTTTTCCACCAAGACTTGTTTGTGTTCTCTGCCTCTCTTTTGCAAACAGAGTACCCTTAGCTTGTTCTTCTTGCCTGAACAATCTCCTTCATTCAGTGACTTGAAGAGCATTTACTAATTTGGCCAAGGAAATTCTAGCCAAATCTCTTGAATCTTCAAATGAAGATATCTTGGATTCAAACTTTTCTAGTAAGCTAACCAGCACCTTCTCCACTACCCTCTTGGTAAATTATCTCCAAGTAATATGATATGATTTACCACCATTATTAGCCTATTAGCAAACTCTTTGACTGTTTCACAATCCTTCATTTTTAGAGTCTCAAATTCTCTCCTGAAGTTAAGAACTTGCATTTGCCTCGTCCTCTCATTGCCTCTGAATTCCTCCTTCAACCTATCCCATGATTCCTTTACTGTTTCACAACTGATTATCCTTGTGAATCTAAGACAACTGACTGTATGCAAGAAACAGCCTTAAATTTCTTGGCAATCTCTTCACTGTGCTGCTTCAGTTGGGCTATGGTAGGATTGGATTGGCTCTTAAAGATGGTGGTTCTACTCCAATTTTAGTGATTTCTCATACGTCATAGGACTTTAAATAAGCCTTCATTTTTATAGACCAGAAGTCATAATTATCTCTAGTGAATACTGAAGGTAAAGGAGCTGAAAAACCACTTGAAGCCATATCACTTTCTTACTAAAATCACTCAGCTTTTTGTGAAGGGTTCTTACTGATTTTCTCTCTTGTTTGCTAGTATTTTTTGGTTTCTTCTAAGATCTCAAGGGGGCTCTGATACCACTGTTAGAGTGTAGAAGACAAAGAGGAGAGAAACTCACTTGAATTGATCCACAAAAATGGTAGTACACAGTTCCATACATATAATTCATACACAGTTCCACAAAAATGGTAGTACACAGTTCCATACAAAGTGTAGTTGTAGTAGGTAGAATAGTTGATACAAAATAATATGATTTTCTACAAACTATTCTACCTACTACAACTACACTTTGCTTGTCTATTACAACAACTTTTGATTAAACCAAACTAGCCTAACTAACCATCATAACATAAGCTAGACAATGATCAAAAACGTGTGACAAGTCAAGAACCAAAAATACAACTTAGTAACAACAAAAGTGTCACACTTAATTCATCATGGAGCCATCAAGAATGACACTTTACATGTTTGGGAATACTTCTAGCAGTTCATTGTGGTATGAATTGGCCTATTCAGAGGCCAAGTGAAGGATTAGAAGGGGGATAGAACTTGGCAAATTGCATTTGGATCAGGGTTCAAATGTAACAGTGCAGTGTGGCGTGCATTGAGGACCGTTGATCCGGCTAAGGAGAAGAACCCTTGGATGGAAGAGATTAATGATTTCTAGTTGAGGTTCCAAGGGTGGCAACCATCAATTGAGGAAATTGTTCATGTTTTTTTCTGTTAGAAGGGATGATTAATTAGTTATGTTTTACAAAAATATATTAATAGGAATAACATTTATATTAGTCCTAAAGTTTACATAAGAAATATATATGATGAAAACTTTCTATTTCACATCATCTTGGTAAGTTTTGACAGGCCTTACGAAAACTGGCGTGATCTGGCTAGTTCGACTAACAAACTGGAATTTGATTTAATAACCATTTTGATTATAAATGGAGAAATGTAAACTAAAAATCAAGACCAAACCATTATGGTAAACTCATTCTACTATAGGGTTTTAGTAGTATTTTCACTTAAAATGAGAGTCATTCAATCTATCAATAAATTTGACTAATAATTTTCACGAAGAATCAAAATCCTATGTTAAAATAATCTAATGACCAAGATTTATTCTACTAAAACCCATTGAACTCCCTATCCTAGCAACAAAATAAACCAAAATTGATTTTATAATCCCTACACATCTAAAAGGAAAACTTACCTAGAAACCTACATTTAAAGACTAATTTTCAAAAATAAGGGGGATTAATTTTTAATTCAAAAATCAGGTGGTAATTAGATTTTAATAATTATAATTAATAAAAATCTAATTAAACCTAAACTATGGGTGGTGTAAATCTGCAGTTGTGTTGATCTACATTTGGTAGTGCGGAGGTGCTGATTGTTGTTTATTGAAGGTGTTGGTAGAAATGATGGTCATGATGATTGTTGTTGTAGATTTGAGATAAAGATAGTATTTATGGTTGAGAAATTGAGTTGAAGGTGGTAGTCTGGTGCATTGGAGGTGATGGTGACTGGTGGTGGATTGTGATAGGGCTAGCCGTGGGTCTGTTCGGAAGGGTTTGGTTCTGTTCCGTTCGGTTCCAAAATTTTCGGATATTTAATAAATGGAACCTTCAGGTCCAAATATAATTATGGAACTGTTCGGGTTCGGTTCGGTTCGATTCCGTACCATAATTAATTTTTTTAACATTTATAGCAACACTACATGAATATAACTAATGACATTTCATTCGTAACTTTTATAAATTAACGTAGCCCAATTCAAAAATATACAAAATAACTAGCGTCGACTAACATTAATTCAATGCATACAAATACCAAAAAGTAGATATCAAAATTAAAATGTCGATAATCCATAACAATAATTCATTTACTTCAAGCAGTATGCCTGCATAAAGGAAATTAAATATAAATCAGCGACTATTTGATTTAATCGTCAACTGCTTGAACACAATTATAAAAATAAAATTTGTATTGTTCTTAAATAGATACATAAATGTGTATCTAATTTAGAAGTGCTGCACCGGCGCGACTGTGAAAAATGGAAATTGCTTAGGGTATAGAAGTGCTGCACTGGTGCGGCTGTGGAAAATGAAAATTGCTTAGGATTTCAGGAGAGAGAAATTGTCTTAGAATTTTATCTCGTTTGAAGGCTTTAAATTTAATGATCAAATTCAAATAGTCATGTAATCATATCAATTATTAAGATATAATTATGGCAGAGGTCCATATTCTTTACAAAAATTGCAAAGGGATCTCAAACTCCATTGTTTTTTATCTTTCAAATGAGCTAACAGGTTTTAAAATGATTTGGACTTTAAAATTAAAATTATGAAACGATCGAATTTATTTAATTAAGTTGTTAATTTATTTAGAAAAAATAAAATAATTTAAGTAATTCAATAAAAAAATAAAAATTATTTAGTTTATGTTCATAGAAGTGCTGCACTGGTGCGGCTGTGGAAAATGAAAATTGCTTAGGATTTCAGGAGAGAGAAATTGTCTTAGAATTTTATCTCGTTTGAAGGCTTTAAATTTAATGATCAAATTCAAATAGTCATGTAATCATATCAATTATTAAGATATAATTATGGCAGAGATCCATATTCTTTACAAAAATTGCAAAGGGATCTCAAACTCCATTGTTTTTTATCTTTCAAATGAGCTAACAGGTTTTACAATGATTTGGACTAATTTTAATTTTAATACTTTGCTAGCTTAAATAAATTAATTCAACAATTAAATAAATCTTTTTTATTTTATTAAATTCATTAAGTTATTTTTTTATTTTTAATAAATCAAATACAAGTTGGTCTAGACTCGAGACTCGACTCAAACCCATTGGTTTTCAATTCGAGTATCTGTTCGGATATTTAACTTATGAAGAACCGTTCGATTTGGTTTGGGTTCAGTCCGGTGTGGTTTGATTCGGGACTTTTGTCCATCCCTCGATTGTGATACTAGTCTACGGTATGTGTAGATTTATTTGTGGTGACCCTATGTGACCAAATATTTGTTTATTGTGACTGGTTGCGATCAATTATGTGTTAATTGTGGCCAATTGTGACTTCGTCGCATACCATCGTAGTTAAGATTTACATGGTCACAAACAGCTACATTGAATACAAATTGGTCACAATTGATCACACTAAAGGCAAATTTTATCACAATTAATCACAAATAACATAGGTCAGTAACTGGGTTACAATAGTCACAAATTAGACGGTCACAAATAGTCACATATAACTCAGGTATGATCACAACCAATAATTATGGTCATATATAACATAGTTAGTTACAAATCTGGTCACCTACAATACCTACTATCGCCACCACAATTTTTGAAAATTCTTCTACAATAGAGGTGGAGTGGAGTATAGAGAGAGAAATCATTTTCAATTTTTGGGGATTTTTCTACTGTGGGGTAGGGTGGGGTGTAGTAGGGTATTTTTGTGGAGTGGTGCAATTTCTGGAAAAAAAAAAAATAAAAAAATTTTAGGGTAAGGGAAGGGGTGTAATTTCCAGTTTTTGTTTTCTAGAAAAAAAAATTGGCGGTTGTGTTTATGGCCTGATTTTGGATAATATGTAACATGTATAAGATTACCTGTTGTTTGGAGTCAAGGTGTATATGATGTGCTCTGACCTTCATAAAATGTCAAGTATGTGTTGTTCTGAGTCATGGTGTTTAGGTATGTGTTGAAGTCATAGTCATTTGTCCTACATTATGATTTTAGTTACTTACACACTTGTCGAAAGTGGTTGGTTTGTGGATAAAGACCAGCGAAGGTAGAGGTGAATAGTCCAGGGAGCTAAATGTTAACATTGTGACTGGTTTACCTCAACAACAAAATGGGTAGGATTGTCTGTCTTTATTTTACAATAATAACAATTTTCATCCTTATTTTTGTATTTACTTATAGTTGTCTTCTTTAAATATTATAGGCATGATTGTGACCTTTTTTTTTTTTTTTTTTTTTNGTCTGTCTTTATTTTACAATAATAACAATTTTCATCCTTATTTTTGTATTTACTTATAGTTGTCTTCTTTAAATATTATAGGCATGATTGTAACCTTTTTTTTTTTTTTTTTATCAAGCACGTACAGTTTTTGTTACACATTGATCTTGTTAAGATGCCAATGTCATTTGATGTTGGGAAAGCCATGATGGAACTTGCAGCATTGCTCTTCAAGAATAGGCGACTAAGGCAGGGTAAAAAAAGCTAAACAAAGGTAGATGAATGAGCAAAATGTCGATTGAATTGATTTTTTAATTGATTAGGTTGATATATGTTGGAGAATATACTAACTAATGATGGCTTTCTGATGGAGTAGTTGTTATTGTGACATGTGTAATTGAGTTTGGCATTAATTGTTGGTGGATTTTTCAACTCAATGGCCTAATGGATGAATATTTGTATTTAGAGTTTATGAATGAACAATTGTATTGTTTTTGTCATCTTCATTTAAGTACTGTATGTTTTTTAGTAGACAAATATGTATTGTTCGTGTGTGAATAGGTTCTATTAATTAAAATCAGATCACGACTAATCACATATAGACACAAGTGTCGTTCAAGTTAAAATAAACATGTCACAGATAGTCACAATTAATCACACAAACTACTAACTTGTAATTTACCTTGAAGTTTTGAATATTTACACAACCTACTTTTAATAGAAAAACTATTTACTAAATAGGTAAAAAAGATTGAGTGTTTAAACATAACAATTCAGTCATCTTCAAAATTTTCACCAGTGGGTCATGACCTATAATACTCTAGAAATAATGGTCTTTGTTTAACCTTGTAACATATATTCCTAATTAAGCGATTTTAGCCAATCACATATGGTTACAATATGCAGACAATCACGATGGTTACAAACATCATAAACATAAAAATGGTATATAACTGAATGTACAGCCCAACAGAACGTGTCAAAACATGAAATGATAAACTAAATATGTTCATATACAGCACAATGTAATTATTTCCATATGTCACAATCAATATCCTATTCTATAACTTATAAATAGTAAAGTGACTGAACAAATTCAATATTTCATAACAATAGTCTAAGTCATTGCAATAAACTTTGAAAAACTATAATCCAAAAATACACATGTGATGAGTCAAAAATGAAAGAATTTGAAATTACAAAGAATATCATCATGTTAAGCAAATTATAATAAGATATGTGAAATGATTTTATTGTTTTTTTTTTCCTTCATTTTTTTCTCTTTATGGTTAAGTGGCACCGGGTTCTTGCATGTTTGACGATTGTGAGTAGATTTACAGCATCTTCCACATTTCACAATGTGTGATCTCTCACATGCCGACTTTTTCCTCGTCTCAGTAGGGCAGCCAAAACTTCTATTTTGGTTTGGGACATTATGTTACTTAGAATTCGGACCGGAGGCAATGTAGAATCCAACAAATATGTCATTGTGATTGCCACTTCTGCATAATTAAATCCCAATTCTGAAGCAAGGTCAACTAATTCATCAAACTTGTATGCATCATTTACTTGTATTAGGGATGTGTCACCTCCGTACAATAGGCAAATGTGCAAAACTCACATACCTGATCACAAACAGATAACAACATGTCATATTCAATTCATAACAATCAAAAAAACGTAGAGGAAGTAACAGAGATATCTTAGACTGTATGTAGAAAATTGGTCACGTTGAGTCACAATGAAGTAAAAAGTAGTACAGATAATAGAATTATACAATTACACAAAATAGAAGAACATTTTGGAATGTTGACAAACTCGAAGAAATACATCACAATTCATCGGTGGAGGCCACACTATTCACATCAAGTGCAAACAAATTAACATAAGGTCAACACATGTCAAATCAAAGAAAATCGCTCAAAATGCATGAAATTGGTCACATATTATTTCGAGATCATATTCTATCTGATCATGAAATGCTACACAGATGTCACAACATATCATATTAATCAGTCACATATAATCATAGCTAATAGAGGCATGATAACGTTAATGATGCACACGTATAGTCGCAGGTAGTTACATGGCAGTTAACATTGATATCAAACAATTTTTTGCTTAAAATTGTATAAAAGATGCATTCTACAATGGCAATTCTGAAATCGAAATTACAAAATGACAAATGCAAACAATTTGATCGTACAAATAGAAAAAATAGGTCACAAATTGGGTACAATTCACAATTACTTCCAAAAATAAACCTCAATTATCAATGTTATAAGAAGATTTTATACTCTTTGAGAAAATGAGTACAGTGATTTCACCTGAGATCCTCCTCGAGCTAACAAGGATATTTTGCAACTCCAGAAGCGTTAACTTCAATCGTCCTTGTCCACTATTGCGACTTCACATCTTGATTGTGGCTCAAATTTGAATCTTTATGGAGAGATTGAGGTTTTGTTGAAAATTTTGTGAGATCTGGAATTTTAAGATAGCTCATGAGGTAAATAGAAGCTTCGATTTCAGCTTATATATCAACTCATTTTCCACATATATCAACTCATTTGCATCTGCCTTTTTTGTGAAACCGTCATTACAGAAGAACAAGGAGTACAAAGATTTTAAGGATAAAAATATCAATGAGATCTACATCCGATATTGTCAACTTTTTGGGGACAGTCAAGTATGCAATGACCCCGAGATGGG
Organism: Fraxinus baroniana; assembly: GCA_903798355.1. NCBI lineage: Eukaryota > Viridiplantae > Streptophyta > Magnoliopsida > Lamiales > Oleaceae > Fraxinus > Fraxinus baroniana. The sequence continues at coordinate 15,025 of CAIGRO010126237.1, forward strand.
GAGAGTACTGGTTCGAGCGATGAGGAAGACAAAGAGGGGTACAACTCCGGCATGAACGCCACCAAAGCCCGCAGTGGCGAAAAAATAAAGTCGTCAAAGACTTCGAAAAAGGGGAAGAAAAAGAAAATTTCTGCCCGCGATTTGTCATTTTCTGTCAACCGAGCAAACGGTGCCATCGAGAAAGTGGCAATGAAGCTTAATACCATCATGGCGCCGAAGGAAAATGCTAGAGTTGCATGTGTCGAAGAGTTGCTTGCCGCAGGGAGACTCTAGTGACGAACGCCTTTGTACTTTTTCACATGTATACTTCATGCACAGAAGCTACCTGGATATGCTCAATGTAATGTGCGACCCTGACGAAAACTTTGAGTGGATTGAGTGGCAGTTTAATGATCGCAAAATATAACTTTGTTACTGACTCTACAAACTCCAGTAATGTTTATGTTGAAGTTTATCCTAATTTCACCCATGAGACTAGCATGTTCCCGTACCTGTACCCATGTAAGTTATGATTCTCTTTTTTTCTTATGTTATTGTGTCTTTTTGTTAGGTTGTGCTTAAAAATGTTCATTTCATTCTGTTGCACAAGTAATACATGCATGGCAGACAAAACTTCAGCAATGTGAAACACATTTTTTTGAGAATCTTTCAGGAATAGCTGGAAAAAGGTAGACATTGACAATTTCAAGCACCCTTTTTTGTGGACTATTTGGTACAAGCTACGATGACAGGTGAATCAAATAACACAACTTACATCCCACATTCTCGACTCTATAAATTAGGAGTTTCGAAGAAGGAATTATCATATGTGCACTCACAAGTTTAGTAGCACTTCTTTGTACTGCTAAAATGAGAAATTCTTCAATTTACGTATAAGAAATTTAACAATTTCTTACATATCAGTAAAACAATGGAAGATCTAAACTTCAATTGTGGCTTATGTCGGGCTCCGATGAGGAAAAATAATTCAAAGATGATGAGTTTTTTTTAACTAAGTGGCAGATGACGTAACGAATTGGGTTACGTATTGTAGGATCACATACAGCAACGTAAGAAAATACTATCAGAAACAGCGGCATCATATGCAAAGATTTCCTTTTTCGAAAAATGGGCACATATTCATGAAGGAAGCAATGTAAGAAAACAGACATATGTGCTTTCAAGAATTTTGAATGTACTCGCAGCTACTGCGACATTTTGTACATATTCTGCGTGACGAATATAACTTGTGCAGTAGCCAACAGATAGATATCTACGAGAAAGTTAGAATGTTATTGTGCATATTAGCACATAAAAAAGGATACCGTCATGTGATAACGATATTCAACCATTCATTGCAAACGGTATGCCATTACTTCAAACAAGTCCTCCGTGCCGTCGTTGCGTTATCGGCACATCTCATAAAACCCAGTTCAACCTATAACGAGGGAGAGTTTCCGTACAGGTCGTACCTCACTAAGCAACCACTATTTCATAATTGCATTGGAGCTATTGATAGAACACACATGAACGTTGTGCTACCGCATCACGAGTATGTGAATTTCATAGGTCGTAAAGGAGTACCACGCAAAATGTTTTGGCCGCATGTGATTTCAATTTTTGCTTCACGCTTGTACTTGCTGGCACTACCAGGAATACCGACAACACTCGAATATTGACTCGTTCTATGTACAATCTAGATATTCACATTCCGCTACCAGCATCGAGTAAGTATAATTTGGTTGACTCCGATTTTGCTTATCGACCGGGATATGGCCCCATATAAAGGATCAGATATTTTGTACCATTTTCAAGAGTTTCGTGACGATGGAACAGGTCGTCGTCGACGGTTTCAGAATGCTCGAGAGAGATTTAACTACAAACACTCTTCGTGTAAGAACGTGATTGAACGTACCTTTGGTGTGTCGAAGCAAAAATGGCAAATTCTTGACCGTATGCCTAGCTTTTCATTTGAAACGCAAATTACAGTTGTCACAACGATGTGTGTTCATAATTTTTTACGGCGTACTAGAGTTGTGGACGAGGGGTCTGAGAGAGCAGAGACAGACAACAATGCAGCCGAAGTGAATCAATCTTTGTATATATGGACGGTAACAAAATTTCGTTACTACCAGTAAATTTATCTACCCATGGAAAAAAGTTACTACATTTACACGTCAACCCTTTCACAGGAAAACAAATGAACCAACAGTGTCCAAATTGAAAATAAGGCAGAAGGGTAAAGTTGTAATTGCACATATCTTTTCTTGGACCAAAAGACCAAAGTGACAGTTAAAGAGCCCACATGATTTAACACAAGGGTTGTACTACATGTACAAAATGGGTTACAAAAGGATGTCCAAAATTATCAAATGACGACCCCCTATTGGAGAGGCGCTTGTGGGGCCAGACGCCCCCCCAATAGGGAGCCTCTATTTGACAATTTTGAACATCATTTTGTATCCCATTTTGTACACCAAGAATTATCCTTTGTTCAATTAGTATAACTTAAATTATTACTTTCATTTAAATTCTCGTTTAGAATTGCTCTTTTTAACAAATTTAACGGTACAAAGAAAGTAGATTTCACTTAGCCCAATACAAAAATAGGTAGAGCCTCTTTCCCTTCTCATTCTCGTTTGTTTTCGATAATCCAGATACAAACAAAAGCACAAGGCTGTGGAGAATTTAGTGCTAACCCAAGGGATCTTATATGGAAACGAAGTGATGATGTACAAACAGCCCAATAAAAAACCAAATCTAGTACAGCAGTCACCAAGATTTTAAATACTGAATGTCGAAAAGCACACTTCAATAGCTACTCTACACAATTTTAGTTGTGCTGCTGAAAACTCTCAAATTATGCAGGGTCTTGGTTACATGCCCCAAATGCCACGAGCTGATGCCACTTTATTGCTTGGTCGAGATGTCAGTTCGTACAATATTCGAGCAAATGTGTCAGAGTATCTTGTCTCAGTGAAAAGCATCTCTGCAAATGCATTTTCATATGCTAACAGCAGGGGCTTGTTCTGAGGCTCCGATACAAGATTTTCCAAAATTAATGCCGCTTTCCTGCAAACTTCTGGCACCGGGTGTGGTGTCTTGATCACTTTCATCAGCCGATCAACTGCCCTGAAACATATCGCAAGCACAAGTTCACCAAAAGAAGAACCTACAAGTATTTAGCCTAGAGAAATATGAGTTGATCTAACCATCTCTCGCTAGCGAGTTTTAACCGACAGTCCATATTAATTTCTGCAAGATTGTATAGTGCACCAATAGCAGCTGCTTGAGCATCACCAGCGGGGAAGCTCATAATATCAACTAATCGCTTGTAGATCTGCGGTTTTCATGAACCCTCGTTTAATAAGTCAACTAAGTATATGTTGCACCAAAACATAAACATGATCAGCGACAGTGTTGACCTGTGGAGCAACTGGTAGAAGGAAAGGTTCATTATCAGGATTAAGAATCAAACGCCCGAGAAGTTCTGCAGCAGCACAGTGCCAGGTTCTGACAGCAGATCCCAACATTCCCATGATGGCCTGGACTGCACGTTTTTCTCTGAGAGAGGCAATCAACCATAGATTTTTCAGCTCGTGAATTATTGAGATGTTTATGAAACAAATAGCAAATCAAAACTTACGTTATTTTGATGTATGAAGGCTTTGATGAGCTAAATATTCGAAGGTCTAGCAAAGGGCCCAGATTCATGATTGTCTCTAGGGCATTTGTCACAAGCTCTTCATCCTCTGTAAACATTCAAGGCATTGCAAAGCAGAAAACTTAGAAATGCATAAAGGAATGTGCTACAGAAGCATCCTAAGAAGGAACTAATCCTACAGTATTTTTCAGTAGATTCTCTCCTAGGTCATCGGTATCACCATAAAAGTGAAGTATGATAATACACAAAGAATAAAAGTGTAACCCTTTTCAACAAGAGGAAAATAGAGGCATGAAACACTTGCAAAAACGAAAAAGGAAAGTTAACGACGTGTTGAATCTCTTTTAACCTATGACATAATCTTCCAAGCACTGAAACATTGTTTCAAGGCAATGACGATTCTGTCCCATTGCAACTTCATTTTCCGGCATAAAAGAAAAGTTACGAATAATATTTGAAGCAGCAACAGCACACTGCTGCTTTTCTGACCGCCCTTCCTCATCCAGATTAAAGATGCCATCTTCCTCAAACCACCAGCCTGAAGGGAAAGGCTTGGTAGCAATCTTCCGTGCAGATGCATCTTTACTGGCAGAACCAGATCTGGTGATGTCATGAATGCAAACAGTTATCAGGTTCTACATGAACACCATCAACATTATGAATGTACACCTCAAAATTACAAAGTTTAATTTATTTGTGCCTTACTTAGGTTGTGGAATGGAATCACCAGAGCTCAATGTCTCATATTCATTCCCAAATCCAGTAACAGTAGAATTTGTACCCAGCAATCTCACTCTTGGCTTCTTCATGAGAACCCTTGGCAGGTTTATATCACGCCAGTCATCGATCTGCCCTTATTACGAGTGATTTCGGCACATTAGCAATGAAAAATACATTATTACATATGTAATAAAAAGGAGTGAACATATTGAACTGCCAGGTGAGAAACTTACAACTTGAAGTAGAGCATCAAGCAATCCTGGAATCTTGGCAAGAGGAGTTGCGTCCTTACGAATTTCATCTTTTTCTTTGAATGAGAGCAACGTAAGAGCATTTAAGGCCCATGTCAACTCACTCTTCAATCCACTTTGAAGAGCCAAAACTATCCTTTTATTATTCTGCTCTGGTAAGCAATAACAGAAGATGCGAATACACATGCATGAGAAGTGATAAAACTATTGAAATCATTTCAAATACAACTTGCATTTCCAGTCCTACAGCACAATTCACTTTAATTTCTGAGTATATCTTGAGATTAACCATTCCCATCCTCCACCAGGAAAAAGAAAAAGGACAGTAAGAAAAAAACAAAATGCCAATTCTGTGGTCACTCAAAATCTAGCAAGCTGGAGAAAGACCTCAAAATAAAGCCCTTCAGCTTAAGAAATTCATTTACCCACATTCATGAATTCTAATCCCAACCAACCATGATAAGGCTGAATTTATTAAAGCTATCACCATTTAGAAAGACCGGGAGCTAAGAAAGGAAACTCCCTTGAATGCCCGATGAGGTCAAAATATTCAGTGTATTTGATCCGTAATAGACTATCAAGTAATAAATAAACAAACTTCACAGATCTATTAAGTCTTTACTCTAACCTAAGTAGTTGTAATGGGATTTATAGTTTCGTTTCAAAAAGGTTAATGTCTCTCTGCCTCACTTTTTCTAATTTGTATACAGTTTTTAAACTAAATGACGAATCATATTCTCTTTCATTTCATATCCGTTAGTGGAATAGCACAAATATCACAACTCCTTTTACAAATTAACCTAATAACTAAAATTATAAAACCCTAATTCAAGTACTAGCACCAAACGCCTTAAAACCCTAACAGATCTTTTAATTAGCACTTAATCTTCACAAAATTTCTATTATCCAAATCAAAATTCAAGGCTTTTATCATTCGCCTAAATATTTCACCAGACCTGGATACAAAAATTGCAGTTGTGATGATGTTATATCCGTGCACGCTCATGTGTTCGTGTGTGGAAAAGAGAGAGAGAGAGAGAGAGACTAGGGCTATAGATGACACTTACCAGCGAAAGCAGAGTGAACTTGAAGAGAGGGGCCGAGGAGAGTGGAAGGAGCGGCAGAATCACCTGACGTTGCCGCCGCCGCTGCCAAAGCGCTGTTGCTTCCGCTGCCGAATGGGCGGCCTCTCTTGGGGGCTGGAGTGGCGGAGCCGCCGGATGCTCCGCCTTGCTTGCTTTGCTCTCTCTTCTGCATCTCTCTCTACCTATGGTGCCTGCGCAAGAGTGGGGTTTATTAAGGGTAAATTCTAAATTTAATCCCCAGACTTTGTATAAAATAGCAATTCCATCCTAACTATTTTTTAGAAGCAATCCCATCAACAGAAAATAGTGTACCAATGGTTTTGGTTCAGGAACCAAAAATTGAACCAAGGTAAATTATATAAAAATTGGTTCCAATGGGATACTCACGAATCTGGTTCAAGAATCGAAACGGACTCAGTCAATTTATCGGTTCTTGGTTCCAGTTCCTAATTTATTTATTTTTTGGAATCAGACCGAAACCTTCGATTTCGATTCGGAAGATTCAATTCCGGTTAAAATGCTCAGGCTTAATCATACAAAAGACTTGCTAAATAGGATAAAAAGATAATATTTACCATCACTCTACATAAGCAAGAAGCTAATAAATATACCGAGAATTGCAATCACGATGTCAAACATTTCATTTTATTTCGAACTTAACCTAGTTTTGTTATTTGTACCATCCATGGTACTAGAACCTTTAGAAATTCACACCTGAAGCTCAAATGAATAAACTATCGGCTTGACCGTTAGTTAATCATTAAAAATTGACCTCTTTTGACTAATTTTTAAAGGTTAAAGAGCAATTTTAGATTTTTCATAAAAGAATTAAAATAATAAAAATCCAAAATAAATAATAGGCTATCATCTTCCCAAACCCAAAACCCCCAACCCATGTCCCACTCCAACCCAACTACCCTCAAAATCAACAATTGTCTCCACTATCGTCGTCATACAGTCAGCACCACCACTCCTTCCAACTCTCTTCCACTACTCCTTTTCGACCAATTCCAGCCACCTACCCTCAAATCATCTACCCTCCATTGGACTAAGCCTACACCACCTTTGTTAAAATCTAGTCATCCATTCGCACATCGTTGAAACAACATCCTCACAATTGACATAACCAATCCAGTCATCCATTTGCACCATCCTTAATGTCGGCACCATCCCACACAAACCTCAAATCGCCATTAGAAGGTGTAGAGGAAGAATACAAGCAAAACCATTTCAAAACAAATCCTCAGCTTCTTGTTCTTCAGTTTCTCCTTCACCAATTAACCAATTATTTTAATCTATACATTTTAAGTTACTCCATTACTGTGTATGGGTTATCGATATTATGAATTTCTGCAAAACTCTGTTAAACAATAAACTGGTCACCCAAGTTTTTGGGCTCAATATATCACCAAAGAATCAAATCAAACACGACAATTAAAATAAATCAAATCAACCTGCAAGTAACCAAAACACACAGTTTATACTTGTATAATCAAAGTAACCAATAAATTTGATATCACCAACCTTACCTCATGTTTTGGACCCGAAACACATACCATACATGATCCACGTACTCACTAGGGCTAAGGTTAAGAAAACACCCGAGTAGAGGCAGATAATAATATCAAATAATCATGCGATGAAGATATACATAGGATAATCCACAAATCTTTCCAAAATACGTTTTCAGAGAATAACAGATTAACACCAAGTTAATCAAGCACAAGGTCAACACATATGAAACAAATGCATAAATGACCCCACGAAAAAATCTTACTACACCTATCCTATCGCATTCCATATTGCTCTCACCTCGAGAACATATATCTCACCTCATTGCTCACATGCTCACAAGACTAATCACTCAATCCATATCTAACTGGTAGACCTCTATAGATCCTAAGTACTTGGGATAATCCTCTATCAGCACATCACTTCTCTCAACCTAAGTAGATAATGAGACTCCACCTAATAGAAGTGATAGAAGTATCTCTTTCACATTTCATCTGATCAGGGTCTATTCTCAAATAAAGGATTCCAACATTTGATCACCTCTCTAATCGTGACCCAAATGTCGCACTCCACATCCCCGGTACAATTATCAATGTATCTCTAGGCATCTATACTACACATTACCAAAAGACATACAACACACTGCCAATGCATCCAAAGTTATTATGCATGCAAACAATTACACCAAGTAATAAGATCATTCAATTCATGCCAATACACATATCGAACACATTGAAATGTAACATATAATCATGTAATGGAATTGAGCAATCACACACATGCAGAAAAGAATTACACACATATGCACATGTAGTAACTAGATTTACACTCAATAAACCTATCAATTGACCTTATAGCCACATTCGCCTCATCTCTCATCTTACCATTCTGCTTCTTCCTTTTCTTGGGACAGTCCCTAATATATTATCCAGCCTTACCACAACTGTAACACAGTCTACCACTAGACTTGTCCCATCCCTTGCCCTTCTTCGTACCACCTTCATCACTCGAGTCATTACTTGAATCACCATTGTCTTGAGCTCAACCCAAATTTATCTTCTTAAACTTCATTCTACTCCTCATCATATGTAACTCACCACTTCTCTTATAATCTTTTTCAGATTTAATCTCTATCTCCGAGCAGCATATAATTATCGTATATAAAATTGGATTGGTAACATCGTCGAGCTCTTCGGCGAAGCTTGTGGTCACTCGTCTTACTTCTAAGGGTATCTACAACAATCTCAGGTGTTAAAGTGTCCCACCATACTTAATTAATTGCATTATTAACATCTCTATATGAATTAGGCATAGAATTCAGTAAAACAATGTTCTTAGACATTTCAGACACTTTTTCATCACAATTAACGATATTTTGAACAAGTTTGTTGAAAATATTTAGATTGTCATCAAAATTCTTTGAATGATTCATTTTAAAATTGAAAAATCTTTCAAGTAAGTACAACTTATTAGGAGTGGACTTAAGCAAATATAAGTTTTCCAACTTTTGCCAAAGTTTTTTAGTAGAATCAAGTTTTTCAACTTTTCTCTAAATGGTGTCGGATAGGTGTAAAATTCATCATATTCTTCTTTTTGTGTTTATGTTAAATTTACAGGAAATTTACCATCTATGACCTTTGAAAACTTTTGTTGAATCAAAAGTCCCTTCATCTTTTGTTGTCAAATTGAAAAATCCAATTTCAGAATGTGAAGACATTTTGAAAATCAGAACAACTTAAATGTACAAATAGGTTACACAGAATAATCATAAGGCAACAGTGTACACCGTTCTAGATTCTCAATGTTTTGTGAGACTCGAGACTCAGATCAAGAGAATGTTCAAACGGGTCAAGTCTAGGTGTTCTAATGGAATAGTCAATGCAACGCGAAGGTATGCCAACAAAAAACATTCAAATTCTCACACAATTAAACACGGAAGAAATAATCAACTTGCAGTTAAATTAAACACTTCAAATAAAGCAAATAGTTTTTAGATTTACAGCACAAGCAATGGTTACCTCTTCACGGTAACTCCAATCATAATATCATCAAACACGATGACGCGCTAATGCTGAAATTTAAACGGGAACAGCCAATTTACTAGAGCGGGCCTATTTGAGTCCGTAAATTAATAGCAATGCGAATTTATCATTTTTTGGCCACCACTATTCGCCCTAAAGTCTCCATCAACTGCAGCAACCGACCGAACAAAAATCGAATCACAAACGTGTAGGGGCAAAATCGTCCATATTTCACTATATAACCTGAAACAAAAAACTAACAACACAAAATCATTAGAAATCACGTTATAAATATTCTACCTAAAGAGATCGTCACCAGATGAGGTCACACACGCCTACACGCACGATCGCCAGAGTTCCACGCGCCGGCCACTACGCACGTGCCATTGTCGATCACGAGCCACCCCCTTAAGTACGCCTCGATCTGCTAAACATACCGGTGGTCTTGGTTTCTCCACCACTCAATGGTTTCATCGAAAAGCAGTAAAACAGATCCGGGCAAAATTGAAATAACTGGACAGATTTCTACTTTGATTTATGTTGCAATTCTAGGCTATTTCTGGTCGATTTTTGGCCGTAACTCCACACCAACATGGCGCTGATACTAAATGTTGAACAATAGATTGATCACCCAAGTTTTCAGGCTCAGTATATCACCAAAGAATCGAATCAAACACCACAATTAAAACAAACCCAAATCCTACAAACTCTCCAAAATTGGTTTCTTTCTTAGTTTGTCCACAAAGGATAGAGCCACTAGATCTAGCCACAAAGGCTAGAAAGAAAATAGAAGAACAAACTACAGAGGATGCACGAAGCAGAAGAACTATAACCACCGATTTTCTCCCTCACGAGTGTGTGTGTGTGTGTGTGTGTGTATATATATATACAGTGGGCTTTCAGGTTAGGTCATAAGTATGACAATAGCTAACAGGTAGTGGGTAAATGGGCTATCAACCGAAGAAGCCATCCAAGATTTAGGGGTCGAGCCATAAGTAATACTAATTAAATTAGATTACTTCAAATGACCCAAATAAGTTGTAGGATTGGTTTGAGCGATTGTGGTATCAATATTTCACTTCACCCATTGACCGATTGACCGATGCCTATGAAGTATAATTCATAAAACGATTTAACATCATCGCCCAGGAATTTTTTTTCTTTGGCTTGGAGATGGAGGTAGTGGATGTCATGATGCTTGGTGTTGAATTTTGTCGGGTTATCACATATTAGTAGTTTCTGAACGACTATGAAAAAGTATGAAGGTGGCATGACGGTGGCGGTGGCGGTGGCGGTGACGATGACAGTGGTGGTAACGTGGCAATAGTTCTTTGGATTTAGTTTTGGATGAATGGAAGGATGAATGGGTGGGTGGGTGGTATTTTGTTGATATTTACATTTAATTAGTATAATTATTTTATGTGAAATAATAGAAAAGAACCACTTTACCCTTTTTAAATTGGTTAAAAGAGATCAAAATGTTTTATGGTAACTAACAGTCAATGGATCGATTTTCATCTGTTTGGACTTCAGATGCAAATTTTTGAAAGGTTTTATATCGTAAATTATACAAATGAAAGATTTGGGGCAAGTCAGAAACAAAATTAAAGGTTTGGTATTGTGACTACAATTCTCCCATGAATATATGATAGAAGAAAATGACTATTAGATATAAAAAAAAATATAGAAAGTTTGTTTTTCAATACACACCATTACACCCGCATTCCACCCCAAGCCCTAAAACCCTACCATTGAATTCGAAGCAAGGTTTTTAGAAACATAAAAAAATGTTTTATTATACTTAGACTTCACTTGGCCATTTCAAGACTCAAAAGGCCTAAAACTTGATATTGTCACTTCAACACACGTCCCTGCCTTCAAAAGCCTTGCTTCAATTCCAAGAGACATGAATGTACGTGATTGTATTGACATTGATTGTGCCATTATCTTCCTTCTATAGGAGTTTGAAATGTGACAATATTGCTTGAGCAAAAACAAGACATCTAACAATAGCAAACTAGATAGGGGAATTTGGAAGGACTACTCATTTCAAGATCGAGGTTAGCTGACGAAAAAAAATGATGTTTAGGTCCCAAATCTGTTTTTAAGGGCAAATTTGGCACTTTTGGAAGTAAATTGTGCCTGAAAACATCTCTAGTATATAAACATCACATCATTCACCTAAGAGGGAAGATAATCTATTGATCTCGATTTTTGATTGGAAAACATGATTAAAAAAAAAAAAGTCTTGACTCCAGTTTTGTCCATGTGTTAAGCTCCCATACACTTGAACAAATGTTAAGTGCATGTGGCCTTCTCTAGTAGTGAGGAAGGTGGTCACGGACACTTTGACGATCAAGTTAGTCAACTTATATATTTGGGTGTAGGATGGACAATGAACAATAGCCACAAGAATGTGTATGATAATCGGGTTTAAAGAGAGAAAGTTACCAAACTAAGTACGGTTGAGAGGTTTAAATTAGCATTATCTGTGAATAGTACCATGTATGAGCTTTTATACTAAAGATAAGACGTGATTATCATTGGATGGAGAAATATGACATCATCTAATGGTCGATGTGTCAACCTTAAAGGCGTGATATCTACTATCCTAGGTTAAAGTGGCATTAAATGCTGAAAATGGCCACTCTATTGCCTAGACATGCCATCTAAAAATAAAATGAGAGGCATCTACTGATGTATATCAAATCAATTGATCATACAAAAGATCTCTAGGATGAGGCAAAACTATGGAAGATACCTTGTACAATGAAGGTTCATCGCTTCGAAAATACGCTGCAATAGATCGTGGTTGTAACAACTCAAATCTTGAGCTTGAAATTTATAAATGAGAGAGAGAGAGAGAGAGAGAGAGACCACATTTGTTTCTTTCAAAAATCCAAGTTAAATTAAAAAAATTTCTTAATTTCCTTTTTATTTTTTAGTTACCATTACGTTCTATTACAAGTTCTAAAATTTATTGAAAACAAATTATTTAAGTTAGATAACTTTGATTTGTTAAATAACGAAACTAAAATGAACTAAAATGGAGGATTAAAATGAATGTTGGTGTACATTAACACAGTTAAATTCGGCGACGCGCTACCCAACAATGAAGCTTATTTGGACCATCTATCGAATTCATAATTCTATGAAGTTTTTAAAGTATTTTCTAAATTCATCCAAATACAACATAGTAAAATTCCAGAATTTTCTAACATCATTTAGGCACTCAAATGGATACTCAAACAAGTGGGGGAAAAATGCAGTTCTTAAGTATATTGAACACAGCACAAGAAAAATGACAAACTTATCCTACCGATCTTCAATTGACTTGATTCTAAAGCCAGCAGATAGAGGACTCATAGGGCTTTCAAACTTCACTAGTTTGTCCAAAAATACAAAGTACTCTATCCAGCAAGACGCAACAAAGTTTAGGTAGTAAGCTGAAAATTATTGTTTATAAGTCTAAACTTTAATCTTAACTTTTTAGCAACTTTAAGTATAAACATACTTAAAACCAATTAAAAACTAAAATGTTCACATCAAGAAAAAGAATTAAGAAGTCTTAAAGAAAGATAAACTGACATTGTTTTAAAATTAAACATAAGTTGCATAACTAATAAGAATTGGAAACTCTTCAAATGTGACTAATTACATAAATGAAGCATATTTCTCCCTTCGGATCCTCTATAATCTATGTAAATCCACTTACTCGACCATCATTTAACCTGAAAAACTTGTCAACATAGAAGGTGCGAGCTTTAAACTCAGTAGGAGTAATATCACCGGGTGCACCATTTTGGTCATAAATGTATATACATACATACAAAGTAATTGGAGAGAATTTAACATTTTGCGTAGATGACTACTAGCAAATTCATAATTTCGAAGAATCCCTTGGGATTGTAGAAACAAGTTATGGCCATATGCAAATCTCTTTGTTCATATCTTCAAAAATTCTAACACACATCACAAGCATACATATATATACATATAATGAACGAAAAGGGTAAATATTTAGCACCAGTTACCTTGATTTTTCTTAAAATATAAAGGAACAAAATGTGTATAAGAATTTTTCCTTCACACCCTTGCTAGAGCTTAACTTACTTAAATAGAGATTTTTAAGAGAAAAATAAAAACGAATCGGATTTGAGGAGAAGTGGGGGAAAAATTGGCTTTCCCCTTCTTGTAACCTCACTTTTCAGTGAAAAACGAAATTGAAAAGTTATATTATCATTAACCTTGTTAAGTTGAGTATTTAAGTAGGAATTTAAAGATTTGTAAGCCCATAAAAAACAATTCATAAAAAACATTTACATGATGAAAAGTGAGGGAAAATAAAGTATTTATTTGACTTATAACCTATTTCTATGAATGTCCACTAATAAAACAATTATTTTATCCAATTAACTTGATATAATTATTCTTAATGTGCAAAATGAGAATATTTTTAACTCCAAAACGTTTTTATAAAAAAATCTGCATGGTAATTCGAACCCGTGTGTTACCTATGTGAAAGACCATACAGATGATCATTGTGACAACCTAATTATTTATTAAATCTTTGTAATCAAATTTATTTAAACTTAATGTCTTAATTTTTGGGGCTTTTAAATTACTTATGGCGTGGGCTTTCATTACCTTAAATGAGTCAAGCCTCCATAGCTCATTTCTTAAATAGGATACACCAACCAACTTAAAATACAAAATTCGAGACTTTGCATCCCTCACACCTAAAAGAATTTTCGTCCTAGAAATGACCTTAAATTAAATGAATAGTGTCGGATACTTATCTTTAATTTCTGCTTCTATTTCACACGTAACTTTCTCTATCCCGTGATGTCACACTAAACCTTGACCAATGGAATTTCCTTAGTCCTTAATTTCTATACCTTTCTATCCAAGATGGCAATTGGAACTTTTTCGTAAGATAAGAGTTTTTTAACATCTAATATTTGATAATTCACCAAATGACCTGGATCGTGCACATATTTTCTTATTATATACATGCCAAACACATCATGAACGATATAAAGTTTGGGTGGAAGAGATATATAACGTGAAACACATCATGCTATGTTACCAACCTTATCAAGAATTTCGAAAGGTCCTATATAACGCGGTCTCAGCTTGCCTTTCTTAGCAAATCTTATTACATTCTTCATAGGTGCCACTGTCAAGAAGAGCTTTTCACCTATTTCAAAATCTAGGTCTTTTATTCGATTGTTTGCAAAACGCTTTTGGTTTTTTGCAGTTTCTAATCTTATCGACTGCCATAACGTTTACTCGATGATTTCTGGATCCAAGATTCTCTTCTCGCCAACTTCATCCCAACGAACCAATGATTTGTATTTTCTGCCATAGAGAGTCCCATATGGTGCCATACCGATGATTAGCTGGAAATTGTTGTTATAGGAAAATTCTACAAAAGAAAAAGTATAACTCCCAACTCCTTCCTAGGTCTAATACACAAGTACGCAACATATCTTCCAATATCTGAATAGTTCTTTCAAATTGACCTTCCGATGGTAAGCTGTGCTAAAATTCCATTTTGTTCCCAATGCTTCGTGTAAGCTTTTCTAGAACTTAGAGATAAACCTTAGGTCTCTATCCGAAACAATGGATACTAGGACTCCATGCAATCTTAGTATCTCTCAAATGTATTGTTGTTTTAACTTATCCAGACTAAATATCATTTTCACTAGCAGAAAGCGAGACGTTTTCATCAATCAATCAAAAATTACCCAAACGACATTATTTCCCTTCACCGGCTTCAAAAAACCGACTACGAAATCCATTGAATATGTTACCATTTCCATTCTAGTATTTCCAAAGGATTTAACAATGCTGAAGGTCTTTGATGTTCTACTTTCACTTGTTGGTGAACTATGCATTTACTAACAAAAAACTCCAATACTTCTTTTCATGTTCCTCCACCAAAATATATCTTGAAGTTCTCGATACATCTTTGTACCACCGAGATGAGCAGCGTACGAAATTAAGTGAGCTTCTTCTAGAATTACCTTTCCCAATTCCACGTCCTTAGGCACACAAAGGATCCTTATCTTGCACTTCAACAATTCGATCTTTAAGATTTGGTCGAATCATCAAAGTTGCTATCTGAACTATAATTTGATTCGCAGAAACAACAACATCAATTTTCATCTTCTTGAACTCTTTGACCAACTGATCTTGATCTGACAAAAAATGCTAACTGACTTTCTAATTTCCTACTTAAGGCAACTGTAACCACATTAGATTTGCCATGATGGTAAAGTATAGTGTAGTCATAGTCCTTCATCTTCTTTGTCTCATATTCAATTCATTTTGGGTGAAGAAATATTTGAAACTCTTATAATCTATGTAGATCTGACACTTGTTTCCACACAGAAACTGTCACCAAAACTTCAATACATGAACCACTACTACAAGTTCAAGGTCATGCATCGGGTAATTTTATTGATGTTATTTTAATTTCCTTGAAGCATAAATAAGCACATTTCCATGATGCATTAGGACACACCCTAAGCGTTGCTTAGATGCATCATTGTAGATCACAAAACCCTTCGAACCTTCCGAAATCGTTAACAATGGTGTCGTAACCAATCGTTGTTTCAACTCTTGGAAGCTCTGTCCACACTTATCCAACCAATGAGATTTTACTCCCTTTCGATTTATCTAGGTCATTGATCTAGCTATCTTAGAGAAGCCTTCAATGAATCTTTGATAATAGTACGCTAAACCTAGAAAACTTTGAATGTTGCCCACATTAACAGATATGTTCCACTTAGTTACTGCATCTACTTTAGTTGGGTCAACTTCAATCCCATGACTAGTAACTATGTGACCAAGAAACCATATTCCTCGAGCCAAAACTCACACTTCTTGAACTTGTCATATAACTTTTCCTTTATTAGATTCTCTAACACCATTCTAAGATGTTCTTTATGTTGCTCTTTGTCTTGCGAATATATAAAAATATTGTCAATAAAGATTATGACAAATCGATCCAAAAATTGATGAAACACCATATTCATCAAATCCATAAACACCACTAGAGCATTGGTTAGACCAAAAGGCATTACAATAAATTCGTAGTGGCCATACCGAGTCCGATAAGCTAACTGTGGTATATCACTTGACTTAATCTTTAATAGATGATACCCTGATCGTAAATCAATCTTAGAGAACACCTTTGCTCATTTCAGCTGGTCAAACAAATCTTCTATTTTGGACAGAGGATACTTGTTCTTAATACTGAGTTTACTTAGTTCACCGTTGTCTATGCACATTCTCATGGTACCATCCTTTTTCTTAACAAACAATATTGGTGCTCTCCATGGAGAAACATTGGGTCAAATAAACTTGAATATGAACTTTTAATTCTTCAAGTCTTTTGGTACCATTCGATACGGTGCTTCAAATGCTGGTGCTGCTCCAGGAACCAAGTCTATCGCAACTCGGTTTGCATATCTAGTGGTATACCCGAAAGATTTTCTAAAAATACATCTTCAAATTCTTGCACAATCAGTACTTCACTCATCTTGTATTCTTGATGTTGCATTCCCAAAACATTTACTAGAATTCCCTGATTTTTCCTTTCTTCATCATGTTTTTAGCTTTTAATGTTGGGATTACTTGTGTTTCAGGTTTGGTCTTTAATTCGAAGAAGAATTCTTCTTTTCCTGGAGTTTAAAAAGACACTTTCTTTTCTCAACATCGGATGGTAGCATTATTACACCCCAACAAATCCATGCCTAAAATTATGTCAAAGTCTTTCATGTCTATTATGAATAGATTTGCTTCAAATGCTCTTCCTTCAAGTTCCATTTAAACCGACTTAGCTATCTTATCAGTGTTTAGCACCCTACCCGAATGAATGCTAACTTCTAGTGTGCTATCAAACCTATCACATGCAACACTAGATTTAGCCACAAAAGACAATGAAAAAAAAAAAAAATGCGTTGCTTCGGAGTTAAATAATGTATAAGCTGGAAAATTAGCTATCAAAAGAATACAAGTTATAATGTTGGGGTTCTTCTCTACCTCTTGCTTAGTCATAGCAAAGACTCCATCTTTTCCTTTGTTATTTTTATCCTGCTCCTCATTCTTCATATGAATGAACACTGTACAATCTCAAGCTATGTAGCCTGACTTATCACACCAGAAACAAATATTCTTTCACATCAAACACTCTCATTTGTGTTGTTTGCCACACTTAGGACATGGTGGAATGGGATTGTCCCCACTCTTGTAGGCATCAGCTCCATTGCTTACTTTCTTATTCTGCCA
The DNA here is from genome assembly GCA_903798355.1 of Fraxinus baroniana. Lineage (NCBI taxonomy): Eukaryota > Viridiplantae > Streptophyta > Magnoliopsida > Lamiales > Oleaceae > Fraxinus > Fraxinus baroniana. The sequence goes on from CAIGRO010126237.1 coordinate 32,555, forward strand.
TTCTTCTTTTCCCTTATTCTAGTTGTTCCACTTTCTTTTACCAGCCACAAACTTATTTTGTTGGCTGCCTTGACCTCGATGGTCTGCACTTAATTCCATACTTTTTAGTACTAGCTCTTTGATACTAGATAGCATGAGCTCATTCCAACATTTCACTATAAGTAGTAAAACGGTGAGATATGATGATCATGCTAATGTCCTGATGAAACCCTTGCTAAAATCTCTTTATTTTCCTAGCTTCAGTATCCACCAAATGTGGAGCATACCTAGTTAGCTAGTTGTACTTCCTCTCATAATAAATTAGTGTTATCCTTACTTTAGCTGTACGAATTCTATTTCCTTAAAAAACCTAAATGCTCGAGGAAAGAACTTCTCAATAACTTCTTTTTCGAATTGATTCCAAGTCAAAGCCTTTTGCTAAGCTTCAGTCCTAGTTATGGACATTGACTCCTACGGTCCTACCAATGACTTGTTGTCCACGTAAACATAAACTTCGCACACTAGCATCTATAAGTCGCATAAACTAACATCTTTTTTAAATTAAACATAAGTTGCATAACTAATTAGACCTAGAAACTCTTCAAATATGACTAATTACACAAGTGAAGTATCTTTCTGTCTTCAGATCCTCCGCAATCTATGCAAATCCCACTTCCTTGACCATCATTTAAACTGGAATATTTGCCAACATAGAAGGTGTGAGCTTTAAGCTCAGTAGGAGTAATATCACTTGGTACACCCTTTTGGTCATAACGTTTACACACATATACATAGTGATAGGAAATAATTTAACATTTCACGTAGATGAATACCGACAAATTCATGACTCCGAAGAATCCCTTGGGATCGTAAAAACCGATTATGGCCATGCGTAAACCTTTTTGTTCATAGCTTCAAAAATTCTAACACACATCATAAGCATAAATATATATACATATAATGTGCCAAAATGGTAAATACTTAGCACCACCTACCTTGACTTTCCTTGAAATATAAAAGAACAAAATGTGTAGAAGCCTTTTTTTTTTTCCTTCACACTCTTGCTACTTCTTTGAGCTTAACTTAGTTAAAAAGATATTTTGGGAGAAAAATAAAAGCGAATTCAGATTTGTGGAGAAGTGTGGAAATAAAGTGACTTTCCCTTCTCGTAACCTCACTTTTTAATGAAAAACTAAATAGGAGAGTTATATCATCAATAACATTATTAAATTAAGTATTTAAATAGGAATTTAAAAAGTTTTAAGTCCATAAATTTTTTTTATAAAACAATTACATGATGAAAAATGAAGGAAAATAAATTATTTAATGTTACTTATATCCAATTATTCTATCCAAAATTGATATAATTGTTCTTAATATGCAAATGAGAAATTTTTAACTCCAAAACATTTTTATAAAAAATATTTTATAAGAACATCTGCATGGTAATTTGAACATGGTTTGTCTATGTGAAATACCATACAGATGACTATTGTGGCAATCCCATAATTTATTAAATCTTTGTAATCAAATTTATTTAAACTTAATGTCTTAAATTTTTTGGACTTTTAAATAACTTATAGCTCAGGCTTTCATTACCTTTAATATACCGAGCTTCCATAACTCGTTTCTTAAATAGGCTATACCTACCAACTTAAGATATAAAACTCAGGACTTTACAGTGGTGCCTCCCATTGAACATAGAGGTTCGATCATGTTATTTTGGATAGGGTACTTAGCTCCTTAAGGCTTTTTCTATTGATAGCCTCAGTAATGCCAAGTAAGCAAAGTGATGTGAGGTGCAAGACTTAGGTAGCTTCATGCTATGTTTTAGCTTGCTCCACATAGTCGATATTAAGAGCCTCCTAAGACGAGGCATAACAATAGTCCTCAAGGCAAGGCATGTATATTCATATAAGGCGAATACTTTAGTAAGAGAGATGTACAAATAATATATATGAATACAAGGCTTACAAATTGCCTCTAAAGTTCAACTTAACTGAGGTGATCCAGTGATTGATGTTCAATATATGATAATTGTTGTTGGAGAAAAGATGATGATATGGTGTGTATTTTCCTATGATTGGCAAGCCGGTGAAATGCATAGTAGTGCTACTCATTTCGAGGCGATGTGAACAGTTGCCTTGTTTAACGAGATATAACAAGTTAGTTCCCTTTGTCCAAGCATGTATATTTATAGAATACGTGGGCTTTGATTGCTGATTAGGTATATGTTCCGAGGCAATGAGTAATGAAGTGAAGTTACTTTGCATCGATGAGAGCAAGTATAACGGCTAAGTCTCAATTTGGGATGAGAACTTTCATGGCAAAAATGTCACTGCTAATGTGAAAATCCTATGTTTTAGGGATGAGACCTCTGAAAGTAAATGAAATGGTACATCTAAAGTACATTTGGTGTAAAAGAACATTAATGGGACATGTACAATGAATGATTTGGATGGTTGCACGTTTTCAAAAAAATAGATGCAAAGGCATCATTTGATTTCAATTTGCATTATGTCAAGTATTTAATGTACAATGATGGTTTGGCCTTATGTATTCTGAGGTGACGTGTCTCTACGCATGAGTGAATTGCATAGATTTGCTGTGGCCCTTAATTCAATTTTAAAATGGTGCCCTTTCAATTCAACAGTTCAAATGAGTTCCAAATTTATTAAGAGAACTCCAGTGACCAAGTTGATATTTCGGTAAATTATTGTGGGGATTCCATCCATCTAGACTTTAGCAACAAAACAAGTCTTAGGTAACGACTTATTTAGATTCCTGCTCTTCCTTCATCTATTTTCTTTTTTCTTGAAAATAAAAAATCTTCAAAAATGACTTCTCGTACCAATAAGTGTTCCAATTAGGGATTGATGATTATAGCACACAATGTCGAGTGCCCAACTTTATGACCGTTGAGGAGATCACTGAGGCAATGAGGTTGAGGCGCAATGCCATCAAAAGTGCCCAATAAACTATAGAATTAAGTGGTGGGGGGAGGAGGGCTGAGGTGTCCTCGAATATGACAAAGAAAAACTTAGCTAATATGTCTTCCATTAAATAGGCTGACAAATAAGCATGGGAATTGAAGACCATTTCTGCTGCTTACAAGCAGCAAATAAACGAATGAGAAAATTACAAAACTAGACATTTAAATTTTTAAATTCAAAATTCAGGTGTGAACTTTATTTAATCAAAACTTAAGTATTAAATGAATTATTAATTATATTAACCCTAAATCACTCTCTCTCTCTCTCTCTCTCTTGCAGTGAGCGGTGCTCAGTGAGCGAAGATCTGAAATTTTCTGAAGGTATCATCTTCTTCTTCTGGCAATGAGCAGTGCATAGTGAGTGGCGATGGAATTTTCTTTGATTATGTGTGTCGATTTGAAATTTTCACCGATTTGTGGTGGCCGATGGTTCACGCGGTAGCGTCGGTGGTGCGGTGATGATGGGTTTGTGCGTCGCCCCCACAAAGTTTTCCTTCTCACAGAAGATGGTGACGATGTGAGCGCCCCGTTCGCAGCATTCTAGTGGTCGTGGTGATGAGGCGTAGTGGTTGTTTAGTGGTGCAGGTTGTTGGTGGGTTGCAAAATGGTAGTGGTGGTTTGTTTATGTGGTGGTTGTGCGTTTCCTATGGCAGCAGTGGTACGTTTCTGTTGGTGGTGGTGTGATAGTGCAGTCGAGATGGTGATGGTGGTGCAGTGGATCTAGGTGGTGGTGTGGTGAATTGTTGCAATGACTTTGTTGTTGGTAGTGTTGTAGTGCTGTGGCGGTGGTGGTGGGTAAGGGTGGTTGTAAGTGGATGTAGTGACAGTGGTAGTAGTGTTGTTGACGATGCTATGTGACCTACTATTTGATGATATATGACCAAATATTTGGTAATCTATGACCTAAAAATATTATAACATGTGAATTAAAAATAATATGTGACCAACCAATTTAAAAATTTGTGACCGACAAATAAATTGTGACCTATAATTATGTATTTGTGACCATTAATTGTATAACTGTTACTTTATTATATTTAATTAAAAATATATATACCTGAATTTTGAATTTTCAAACTATAAACCTGATTTGTGAATTTGTGTAAACTATACATCTGATTTATGATTTTTCCTTAAACGAACTAGAAAGGGTAAACATGGCCCATTCTTCTTATAGGGCCTCGGGTGGGAAATGACCCTAGCAAGAAAATGGGAGTCCTCAATAACTCGGGGCTTAAGAAAAGGAAAACATTCAAGGCATCAGGGGCTCATCTCTTCTAAATCATGTAGCCTTCCACCACCTCCATCGAAGCTAGCAATCCCCTCCATCACCATGAGGATGACAAGGTGGAGGTTCGCGACTAGGCCTTGAAGAAGAAGGTGTAGTCCGCCACCATGATTTTTCACTTTATGCCTTTTTTCACAAGAAAAATGGATGATAAAAATGCATGCTACTACTTACTATTATTTGGTTGAAAAACGACATACTGTTATCAGGTAACACAATATTATGGACCAAAATATTTATATTTTATGGATGATATACACGGCCAATCAAAGAGCACGTGAATTATCAATCATAAAGATTGGTATTGCTCATATTTTATTATTCATTCGCAAGAATACAACAAATGATGATAACGAACTAATTTGTCATTATCGGAAACTTAACAAATAGTTTGTGACCTAGTGAATCGAATATTATCCAATCCTTAAAATAGCACGAGGCTAGAAAATTTATCATCAATTCATTGATATATTTTGTCATTATTGTAGAGTTAACTAGTAGTTTTGGGATCATATGAATTGAATATTTTTCAATACCTTAAAATAGCAAGAGGCTAGACAATATATGCGTATCTTTGCACAATTTATTGTTCTATTTATCAAAAATTTTATAACCATTATCTCTAGATTATTTATTATTATCAAAACTTTGTTGTGTATGATGGATGATGCTATATTTTTATTAAGCTAGATTCTTGCTTTTCCCATCTAAATATAATTCAATATAATTTCAAAACTTCTTTGACAGAAACATGCATTCCTACAAAAATAAAACATAACGATTAGAATGAAATTACACTCTAATGTCAAATTCAATGGCACGAAAAAATAGTTGTCACTCAATCTT
>CAIGRO010126275.1:0-12588 GCA_903798355.1 Fraxinus baroniana
ACATTTTTCAATTTTGGGTTTTTGAAAATAATTTTTCAAAATGACAAAAAGAATACATTTTCAACAATCTTAAAATAGACACTAAACATTGAAATGCATAGAGAACAACCCATTAACCTCCACACATCCTTTTTTAGAACACGGTAATAAATAAATATTTGTATTGATTTAGAATAATATTATTTAACACAATGGGACTAACACACCAATCTAAATAATCACAATTAATATGTTCAATTAAATAAATTATATGAGATTACATTTAAATAAATCTTCTTAACCTGTGATGCAATGGCTGAGGAGGGGAGAGAAAATGTCGTTTTTTTTTCAAGGATACTCCCAAACAGATGCAGTGGAGACGGTGGGACCACAAGGTCACCCGACAATAGCCTGCCACTTTGTGCAATCGCCAATCGGTTTAATCCTTAAAATTCAATCTTCTCGATGCGGTGTACCAACAGATGTCTGCAAGTTGGGAGGTCTGCATGCACTTGGCGTCCTCCATGCAAATCCACCATTTCTTTTCCCAACGCGTGTCCCCGGCTCACCTTCCCAGACATTTCTTTTATTCAGCGACTCAAGATCCTGGGTAATAAAACCGTTCACCGTTACTCTCAAATTACATCATCAAGATTATAGACTTCAACTTTCTTTGGTTATGAAAATCATGAAATTCAAGTAACTGTTCTGCCAAATTCATAATCCATCATCAGGTATGCGACAAGGAAAATGGGTATTTTATATTTTTCTATCGGTTCTTTATTTTTTTTGGTTTTTTGGTTTGTTTCTTACAGTAAACTGGTTAATTTTGGTTCAAAATTCTTCAGTTTTTCTTGTTTCGCATATTTTTTAAACAGGGTAGGATGGAAGAGCCAAGCGAAGAGTGGGAAATCGAAGATGAAAATGGGTCGTCTTCTTTTGAAGAAGAGAAGATTGAGAAAAGTGGGGTGGGTTGGATCTTGGACAAAAGTCTGAGCTTGGGAAAGAAGGTTGTGGTTACTGGTATTCTAATATCATCTGCTCCGCTGGTACTTCCTCCTCTTGTGGTTATTTCTGCAATTGGGCTCGCCTTTTCGGTCCCTTTTGGATTTATCTATGCCAGTTATGCCTGCACTGAACAACTCATGAGCAAATTGCTGCCGGAAACTGCGCCATCTATTACATGGGACAATAAAAAATCCTTGATATTACAGGAGGAACAAGAAGAGGAAGAGGAAGGAGGTGAAAACGCTTCCATTGATAAGGGGGATTTTGATGTAGTTGAATTGGAGGAAGAGGACAGGGAACAAGAAGAAGATGAATTCGGAAATTCATTGCTGGTCAAGGGGTATTTAGTTGCAATGGAGGAAGGGGAAAGGGAAAAAGAGGAGGAACGGGTAGAAGAAGTTGAAAATGTATCCCTGGTTAAGGCAGGCGCAGTTGCAATGGATGAAGAGGAAAGGGAACAAGTAGAAGTCCAAAACGAATCCCTCGTTAAGGGGAACACAGTTGCAATGGAGGAAAAGGTACACGAGCGTGACATGAAGGACGGAATTGAAGTGAGAATTGAATTGGTGGAAGATAAAAGCAAGGAAAATGGTAATGATGATGCTAAGGTTAGAGAAGTCATCAAGGATGATCAAGAGAAAGTACTAAGCAGAGATGACATTTTAGAAGAACAAGACTACAAGGAAAATGAGTTGCTGGAGAGAATGGATGATATTGAAATTAAAGAACTGGATAAAGAAAGAGACGAAGAACCCCCTTTAGAATGTAAGGGTGAAAAGCCAATAGGAGTTGGAGAGGATAGGAAATTTGAAGGAGGAAATATGGAATCCCTCGAACTTGTTGGGGATGTGGGTAGTGCTAGAGAGGATGCGGAAAACAGTGAACACTGTTTAAAAGTTCCACCTGTTGATTATGTGGAGGATGAGAAGAATGTCGAAAGTAGGAAACGAGAGGACATGTCTGTGGATAAAAATGCTGACAAGAATGTTGCAATGAGGGAAGAAGAGGACGTGTCTAAAAATGCAGAACTGCATACAGATGTCCCTGAGATGAATGGAAGTGAGGAGAGAAAGGAAGCACCTATATTAGAATGTAATGAAGAGCCAAGAAGAGTAAGTGAGAATAAAGAGGATAGGGAAGGGCAGAATACAGAATCTCTTGAAGATAATACAAAATATCTTGAAGATACTAGGGATGAGGGAGCTAGAGAGGATGCAAAAAATAGAGTGCATGGTTCTAAAGTTCAACCTCATGTTTTTGTGAAGAAAGAGGATGATAAAAATATTGGAAGTAGGGAAGAAGACGATCTGCCTGAAGATAAAAATGTGAAGCTGGATAAGGTGGCCGTGGCGACTAAGGTAAGAGGAGGTCAGACCATTTCTGAAGGCAAGAGCAGTGCAGCTAAAACTGAGGGGAAGCTGGATAAAGATGTGCCTGAGACAAAGGGAAGAGAGAACAAAAAAGGAGGTCAGCCCATTTCTAAGGGCAAAAGCAGTGCAGCTGAAAAGGAGGGAAAGCTGGATAAAGATGTCCCTGAGAAGAATGAGAGAGAGAAGGCAAAGGGAGGTCAGACCATTTCCAAAGGCAATAGCACTGCAGTTGAAACCGAGGGAAAGCTGGATAAAGATGTCTCTGAGAAGAAGGAAGGAGAGAAATTAAAGGGAGGTCAAACCATTTCCAAGGGCAAGAGTAGTGCAGTAGAAACTGAGGGAAGAGGGAAAAATAAAATCTTGGAAACTCAGAAAATTTCTGGAAATAGGACAGGAACTGCAGCAAGGAGAGAGGTGAAACATGAAACATCCTCAGGCAAAGTAGAAAAACCCACAGGAGAAACTAAGAAATCATATGAACAAAATGATTTGAACGTGGTCCAAGACACAAAGGGAAAATATGAAGAAACAGGGGAGGAGACAAACGTAAAAGTGATCAAAGAACAAAATGGTAAAGAGTTGAACAGTGTTCCAAATGATATCAAGCAAGATGGAGAAATGGAAGGCATATTGCTAGAGAAAGGAGATGCAGATCATAGCAAAATTAGTTCAGTATCTAGGAAACCAACAGACAGGGAAAATGATCTGATTAGTAGCAAGCGTGATACACCACAGGGGGACAGTGCTGGCTCTGTTGTATATAGTGATCATGTATGTGAGAAAAATGAGGAAAATATCATCAGTCAAGAAGTGAGTTCAAATGCTGAAGCTGAGGGTGAGAGTCATAGCAGTGGTCTTTTTACTTTGACAGATCGCAACAAAACAGAAGGTAATTTGCCTATAATTTTAGTATCCACATAAATATATGGGACCCTTCCATACAAATGCTTGGGCTTATCAAAATTGCTTTCATATTTACAGCAAATGACTATGCAGTGACTGTTTCACCAGATCAAAGCAAAGGTTCTGTGGATGATGTAGCATTACCACGGGTACCTGAATCGAAACATGATTTGGAAACCAAGTCGAAAGGCTATAGAAATGTTTCTGAGACAGATGGTGCCCTAAGTTCTGATCAGGTCAGTGCTAACTATTTTTTTCTTAATGTAATATATGATCTGATTTCAAAATTGCATCTGATTTCAAAATTGCATAAGAATTATTTAGGAGAATAACTACAATTCTTCGGGGATTTACGAAACAATCTAAGGAGAGCAACCCCTTGTTCCTTTAAATCATAACTCCCAAAGTCAGTTGTATGGGCCTCTCTACACCGACCAAGATTCCTGATTCCTGTAGCAGGAGTGAATCTATGTTATATTAAGTGGTGTACAACTTAGAAGGTTGTTAGTGATAGCAACACTTTTAGGATGAGATTAATCCCAAATTGAAAGACTTTTTTGATGATCAACAAACTGTTTCACTGAGATGCTTACGATTTTATGTTAGACATCTTTGATATTGGAAGTATAATTCAATGTTTAACTATTACTGTGGAGACACTTTTCATGTTCATGAAATTGGATTTAGATAATGATTGGAACTTTAAACAGATATATTTACCTTGGAAAGTGTATTTTTTTTTTCAAAAACTATGTTATTGTTTGTTGTCATATTTGTTCATTAATATGGTTTTCAGCCATGAAATAAACCACACATTCCAATTAAATAATAGTTTGAAATTTGAGTTGGCGTGTCATACATTGGTCTAAGTGTGTAAGCTTTATATTTTCCTAAACATTTCGTGTCAGATTTTAAGCAGCACCATATTTTCGATATGAGGTAGTCATGTAATATCAGCAATAAAGCGCGTGGAAGTGTGAATTGAATAAAGTACGTAGAATTTCCCTTTTCAGAGTTCTCCACTTGGTTTCCCATATTAGAAGCTGGTTATTATTGTTTTCTCTTTCTGTTGAGGAAATGCAAGGAATTTGGGGTTGAGTTTAATCTATTGTAGTCATGCTGTATTTGTTGTGGGAGAAGAGTATGGGAGAGCAAGGATCTTGGTGCATCATGTAGATAGAAGAATGTGAAATCTAGCGCGGTTTCTTGAATATTGTAAGCATCTATATTTAAAGGGATTAGGACTGTAGGATTACGTAATTAAATGATGTTGAGTTAGCAGAATGGTAATTTCAAAAGTTTCTATGGCCGAATGTATTGCCCCTTCTCCAAAAGAATTGTGCTAGAGTTTGTATTTGACAAGTCTAGAATGTTTACGCCATTCACCTTTTAGCAGTTCTTGATATATTCCATAATCTTCTATATACATACGTGATGCATGTGGATGTTTTGGTCATTTTATCTGATATGAACGTTGAACTAATTTCTTATGCAAGAAAGGCTAGAGTCAGATCATAACTGGGGCAGCATCGTACAATGTGCATTGTACTTTTAATATTGTCTAATTCAAATAATGAAACAAATGCAATGAGCAAAATGAGAAACCATTTTTATGGAAGTTCACATTGGTTTTGTGAAACACTATGCCTATAGGAACTTTCAAAACAGCACCTCTTGACCAAATTTCTGTCTTGTCTCCAAGTGTAGCATTAGTATCTTGGGCTTCATCTAGACTTACATTCAAGTAGTCTTACCTTCTTTCCTTTGAATGATGGCTTGTGGTACTATGTCACGTGCCATTTCACTTTTTCTAGACTATTCGTGTAACACTACACTTAAATCATTGTTCACAACTCCACAAGGTCTTGATATCACTTCAGAAATTATCACAAGAAAATTAGGGCCCTCCCAAATTTCTTGGAATGGGGCATTTTTAAGATTTCATTGTTTGTTTACTTATAACCTGTTTATGTTGTAGGGGTTGCTCACTGAAGAAAAGGTTTGGACACAGATCGATGCTGTCAAAGCAATAATAGGTTACAGAGAACGCGGATCTGCTTCCATTTATGAAGAGGTGAAGGCTTTGTATTTATTCACGGGAGTTGAGCCCCTCTCATCATTTGATGAGTCATCAGATGTTTCAGAGGTCTATGGAAATCTCCGACTTCTCATGTCAGTGATAGGAATAAAATGATAAGCTTAGCATTTTTCTGCTAATGGATGTACTTTAAGTGCAAAGACAGTTTAGTGCACTGAATGTGTTTTTGTGGTAATGTAGGTTCTCTGGAATTTTATCATTTTGTTGGACAATATTTGCTTCAGACTTGGTGTTTAAAATTTGATGCGTTATGTCCTGAATTTGTTCACCTTCACTTCCCAAGTGCTAAAGAGATCCCAAATGATCATTATGTGCCTTCGGTGGCCAAAAAAACATTTGGAAGAGGAGTTTTAAGAACTTGAAGACTGGTTTTTCCAACACAATGACTGAAAGAAACATTTCCTCCATCCATAACTGAAATTATTTTAATTTTGATAAATCATCAACATACCGTGCCTTCAAAGTTTGCCTCTGTTAAATTGCTGCGTGCCTGCCTGCCATAAATAGGTTCTTGGTCCTTCAAAGTTTGCCTCTGTTGTGTTGCTGCGTGCCTGCCTGACATATTGCACGAGGTGTCATTGGAGAAAGATGGTAACAACCTCGAGGGAGCAGAGCAAATCCAATGAACTCAAAAGAGTTTCCCGGGATATTCTTCCAATGTTCCCTTGTATCTCGTAGAATGGAGAAGCTATTATTTCAATGTGTTGACTCCCTCCCTTCATCCTATTTCTATGCTGTTCTTCCAAAATAGGTTCTTGGTCCTTCAAAGTTTGCCTCTGTTAAGTTGCTGCGTGCCTGCCTGCCATATTGCACGAGGTGTAATTGGAGAAAGGTGGCAACAACCTCGAGGGAGCAGAGTAAATCCAATGAACTCAAAAGAGTTTCCTGGGATATTCTTCCAAGCAATTCAACGAGGGGATTCTGCATACCAAAAAAGTGACAGGCCACGTTTTATTAAATTACTCTTAGAACCAATTCCCCTTGAATGCAACTAGAATTCTAGTGGTAAAAATACTTGAGAACTAGAGACGAGGACAACCAGGCCCACAATCAACACCCGGCTCCTTTTGCCATGCAAGCAGAAGCAGTGGTAGCATGTGCAAGCATTTGAATTTGTAATTTCGACAAGGATATTTGTTCGCAACAGGCCTGACCATCATATAATATAGAAAATGGTCACTTATCTCCCAAAAATTGCATTCGTGGAACGGATATTTCGACCAGAGAGATAACAAGCACAGACAGACCAGCAGCAAACCATGGAGCTTTACTCTTTCAATAATTTGCATATCTAACCCAGTCAAAAGAACACCTCAGTTCTTTTCTGTATTGAGGTAACAAAACAATGTCCAGTTAGTTGCATATATCTACTATTGCAGAAGAGCCACCTTATTTTGGAAGAATGTATTTGGAATAGTATATTAATGGAAAATGTGTGGTTGAAATAGAAGGAAAAATTATTGATGTGATGGAAAATATTATTTTATTGAAAAATGTGTGGTTGAAAATGAATAGAAGAATGAGAATGAAAATTTTAATGTGGATCAAACAGTGGCTAACAAATCCTAAAACTGTTTTTATAGCATCAAGGTACCCAAACACAGTTAGTTGCATATATTTACTATTGCAGAAACTAACAAATTCTACAACTATTTTCATAGCTCAAAGCCAAATGAATGAAAATATATCAATATTCCTTCAAAGTAACACTAGTCCACTGAATTTACCCTTCAGACTTTTTATACCTACCTGCATAGAGTTCGCATTTCCAGCTTTTGGTGTTAGAATAACTGGAAATGAATTATACTTCTGCCTCATAAAACAGAGCTCTTAGGCAAGCAAGCTGCTGTTTGCCATGATATCAGGAGTAATGGCAATGTGCACATTGCTTTGTCATTTGTGTTGAAATTGGTCATATCATTACGTTCACTAAATCCTTGAGCTTTTATTGAGATATTAACAGAAAGTTTGAAAGAGTACCAGGTGGCTGTAACTTTTGCATCCAATGTCACTGAAGAACTATCATCTCCTGTATGGCTTTAGGTGATACTCTTCAAATTCCAAACCGAAAGTTATTGATTCCTCCTCAAGCTTCTTTTTCAACCTTCTCCAAGTCCTCAACATATCAGCTTGTATCAATCCTCGATACAGTGTCTCAAAAGTAACCTTCTGCGGAAGAAATCNGCTGTAACTTTTGCATCCAATGTCACTGAAGAACTATCATCTCCTGTATGGCTTTAGGTGATACTCTTCAAATTCCAAACCGAAAGTTATTGATTCCTCCTCAAGCTTCTTTTTCAACCTTCTCCAAGTCCTCAACATATCAGCTTGTATCAATCCTCGATACAGTGTCTCAAAAGTAACCTTCTGCGGAAGAAATCCCTTCTCTATCATCTCCATGAAAAACTCACAAGCGTCTCTCCATTTTCTTTTCTCACACAATCCATGAATCAACAATGTATAACCATCCAAATCTGGTCCAGTTCCGCTAGCTTTCATATCATCCCAAATCTCCCTTGCAAGCCCTATTTTACCCAACTTCAAAAACATTCCTAGCAGTATATGATATGTATGTATACTTGGTGAACACCACAAACCGCCTTCCTTCATTTTCTTGTACAACTTCATTGCACTTTCTACATCACTTCTCCCCTTATATTCCTTAAAAAAGCAATTAAAAGTCATAGCCGTAGGACTAACACCATTAAGTACCATCTCATTTAACAAATCCTCAGCATCTTTAATCCTCCCACATGAACAAAGACACTTCACTACTGATGTATATGTGGCCACACTTGGGCAAATACCCTTTTCTTTCATCATATTCAACTTGTCTAATGACAACTGGGGCTTATGTGCCCGGCTATAAACATGAAGTAAAATCGAATAACTTGTGACATCAGGCTCTACTCCTTTCTCATACATTTCATCAAACATCTTCTCCGCATCCCTAATGACCTTCTCAAACCTCCCCTCTGGATGCAAACTAGCATGCCGGCAAATCCCATTCAACAACACATTATAGGTAACCACATTTGGCTCTATCCCCCTCTCCAACATCTCCCTCCAAAACCTTCCAGCCATTTCGATTTTCCCTATTTTACACCAACCATATATCAAAATTGTATAAATCTTAAAGTCAGCCTCAACTCTATATTTCTCCTTATTAAACACCTCCGTAGCCACTTTCACATATCCATACTTACAAAGAGTATCCAAAAGGTAACAAAAACAATACGAAAACCGCGAGTCAAATACATCATTCAAAAAAATACCCATATCATGAAAAGTACGAACTGCTGTTCTAGTCAATCCCGCAGAAACTAATCTACGAATTAAAATGAAAAAGGTTGTGAAGTTGGGTTTCGACTGAGTCCCAATTTCCTGACCATCCATCTGTAAAATAAGTTGCCATGCCGCATCAAACTGGCGAACCCTGCACAGTATATCAATCAGTACATTGTAACAACAATTATCAAGCAGTGAAAAGGAAGAAGAACAAGAATGGTGGTAGGATTGTGAATATTTGAAAAAGGCAAGCGCAATCTTCGAATGGTGTTTTAACCGGAGGAGGGTCTGCTGAATCAAAGAAGGGGTGAGGGATATTCCGTTGAGTTGAAGGGACGACTCCATGTGGTGAAAAGGGTTGTGGTGGTGGATTAAGATTTGGGAGAGTGAGTCTGCGTCCGGTGAGAGTTCGATTGGTGGGAGTGTTGGCTTTGTAATAGTGATTGGGAATTGGGTTTCTTGATCTTGAGTTTCCATCTCTTCGTAGTCCGAGAATGTGGAGAAGAGTTCCAGTCGGAGAGAAGTCACCAGAGGGGTTTTGGGTATCGGAAAGCGGGAACGGAGGAGGTTGCATAGTGACGCCATCTGCAGCAGGAAGTAAAGAATTCCGTCTGGTTTGCGTTGGGTGTTTATTTATGGAGTCAAATGTTTCATTAGCCAACTGAAGTTTGTATCTTGTCACGGACTACTCACTGAACTTTCAAACTTCTTTGGCTCTCCGTCCAACTCCATCACTCACCGACTAAAAACCGTTAACAAATGCGCCTACGTGGACGATGAAAAGTTGACCTGGCCAGTTAAATTCATCCAACTGGTAGTGGAGAGCCAAATCATTGCCAAATAAGCAAAAATCGCATCCAACACCCCAATTTGAGAAAACCGACTTTCACCAATTTATTAGGGGAACCAGTAGACCCATTAAGGTTTGAATACATTTCTCCCAAATCCGCCTGAAGAACCCTGAAACCCCAAATCGACACAATCGGTGAGAAGACGGTAAGCTCCCACCAAAAACCCAACCGAAAAGATACAAGAATGAAGATTTTGTTGGATCGCAACCATGATTTGAACTAAATTAAAGGTAAATTTTCAGCCACTGCCTTGTGATTATAATATATGTACGGGAGTGTTGTATACTGATAATTTAAGAAGTAAATGAATGATTTGTTACTGAAAATGCTTATGATCTGGTTAGGGGAGGAGCTGGTTATGTTCGTCCGCTGTAGATGCTTATGATCTGTAAGTGCCTGCATAATATGGTTGATATGTGAGGAATGGAATTGCCATTTGATGCTATTTTGAATTATAGGGACAATAGCAGTTGTCAATGACAGGAAGGAACAAGGGCATCTGTCATAGCTGTAGAAAGCCGGGGCATTGGATGTCTGAGTGATCGACATCGTGAAGTGGAGAGGAAAACTGTTAACATAGGCTGTTTATTCCGCTGTTGTAGTAGAGACTGTGGTTACTATAAGTGGGGCGGTCATCCAGCCGTTGAAGAAGAACACCCACAAGTTAAAGGCGAATCGAGCGAAATGATAATAATTAGCTACTGTTGAAGTTGAAGCTAATACCACAAATTCCACATCATCCTTGCACACGGACGGGCAGTGAACACATGAATGCCACCAGCTGATAGTGTGCACCTATAGCTCATAATTAGTTGTTGTAACTGTATTTGATTCTCACGTCTTGCACATGCTTGTTGGTTACTTTCTTACTTGTTCACTGCTCCAACCTTCTTATATATTTTGTATCATATTCATTGTAAATAAACAGAATTCTCTTCTGCCTATTCATCAGTTTCTAGCTTAAAGTTTTTATTTTAATTTCAACTGCTACCATTATTGACAGGTATCAAATATGAACTATTACAAAAAGACCTGAAGACCTTTTTATCCTTATAGCGCAAGTGTATTTTTCAGCTGAACAACTGGACAATTTATTCCTCCCCCAGTGGAAATGTAATGATACAATTTATTCAGCTGAACAACTGGACAATTAAATTGACGCATCCAACTCATGTTGGTCTTCAAACAAATTCCAGCAAACACCATATCTCAAACTAGAGAACACATCCACCTCTATGTTGGTCTTCAAACAAAATAAACATCCCAACACTTGAAAAATATCACCAATTACAACAGAATTTATATCATTCATTCCATATCAAATTGACCCCAAACTTGAAAAACAATAATTGTTTCATTCTAAATCAAAATAAGCTAATATTAACCAATTGAACAGCAGCCAATCTGTTTTGATTTTACATGCACAAGTTCTCTCCAGAAGGTCTTCCAATCCAGATCCACCTTGAACTGCTCAATATACCGATGCTTTAAAAATATGTAGTTGCAATGTGTATTAAATTGGTCCGTCGATATCGTTGCCCTCTTTCCGTTCGGGATGAACTTCATCTTTTCGGCGGTCCAATCCCATTTCAATCCCCTCGGTTACATTTCTATCGTATCAATGTCATCTTGTTCGGAATCAATGAAGTCTAGATCCTGCTCGCACTGTGTCATACAATTGGTAAAGGTCATTAGGCAAGAATAAGTGTATATGATCAAAATTTAAGCCGGAAAAAATAAAAATAAGCATCAATATTCAAAGTTCAACAACAAAATCCATCATTTTCTTAATCTTTCTGTTGAGAATAAACTGAAATATATCACTGCAATGTAATGTTCATAGTCAATAAAGGTTCATTAGCACTGTAATGTTCTTAGTCAGATATACTAAATACAAATTTAAACTCGGAATCACCTAAAAAAATTAAACAATACATCTGATTTAAATAAGCTACATAAGAACTTGTTTCAAAAATACCTTCAGATGAACCATCCGTGTGCAAGGCTTCAACAATGGCAGTTTCTTTGTTCACAGCGACCAAGTATATCGATTAGGGTTCACACACTCGCGACATAGAACCGTTAAATTTTGGGAGAAGTAGATGTGCCGCTTAATGGTTCGATTCAGGGGAAATTTGATTTGGGCAAAACGAAATTCAAAAGTACAGTTTCGATTTAGGGATATGGATTTGGATTTGGGGGTAATCGATTGCAATTGAAGGTTTGGGTTGTATTCAGTTCTACTGGTTTCCCTAATAAATTGGAGAAAGTAGATTTTCTCAAATTGGGTTTGGGATGCTTGGATCCGATTTTTGCTTATTTGGTGATGATTTGGCTCTCCACTACCAGCTGGACGAATTTAACTGGTCAAGTCAACTTTCCGTCGTCCACGTAGGCGCATCTGTTAATGGTTTTTAGCCGGTGAGTGATGGAGTTGGACGAAGTGAAGTTCAGTGGCCAACGGGACAAGTTTGAAAGTTCGATGAGTAGTCCGTGACAAGGTGCAAAGTTCAGTGACTAATGAAACATTTAACTCTTATTTATGTTAAGAAATGGGCACCCAAAAGTTCAAAAATGGTAATGTTTGGACACGATTTTGATATATTTTAAATTAAATGGTATAAAAAAAAAATTCAGAAAAAATCGAAATAAATTAAACTATTTTGTTTATTCAAATAAGTCATTTTCTTAGGTTCGATTTGTTTTCAAAGTTACGATTTTAATGGCGTAGAAATAACACATATATGTTAAATAAATAAGAGCGCATATATATATATAGGCCTAAAATCTTGATTAGCATGACTTGTACACTTATTTGAACCACCAAAATCGAGTATGAGTTCAATACATTTTTTTTAATTGATAATTTTAGTGTATTTAGTATAAGGATTAATCTATATATACATAGGGATTGACATAATGTGAGTGGGGTGAGACCCATAATACTATCGCATGCGTCTCACCACACTCGCATTATGTTAACACCTATGTACATATAGCATGACCCTTAGTACAATATCATTTTATAGAACCGTTCGTACAATTTAGTCCAACCTGCCTTTACGGAAACCCTTTGTACATCATTAGATGT
>CAIGRO010126305.1:0-12532 GCA_903798355.1 Fraxinus baroniana
TGCATTCATGTGTTTGTTTTCTTATGTATATGTATACATGTGGTGCACGTGTGTATCTTTAGTTCTCATTTCATTTTTCTATAGGTGTGACGTGTGAGGATCTAGATATTGTTTTGCATTATGGAGTAATGCTAATAGAGTTTATACGACGTCAAATTGTTTCTAGGTACGAATTCATGAGAAAAAGATGAGAAATTCTTATTTATACCTTTAAATCTTAGTTTTGTTGTAAATGTGTTATAGAATGTTTGACTATTTGTCCTCTGCTTCCTATGACTATAGCCATTGTTATTTTGCACATTGCATTACCTGCGCCTTTGCTTCTGAAGCTTGCTTTCCTACCAAAATCACGGATAAAATCATATATCCTCAAAGAATTTTTTTCAAAGATATCAAAAAGGACATTAAATAATCCAAGCTTTACGTATATTCATCCATTAATTTTATTCATTTTCCTTATCAATCAAACACATATTAATAAGACACAAAAATAACAGCAACAAAACATAATGGATATGAGATAAAATGCCAAATTTCCACTGAGTGTAGTATGTGCCACGAGTTGATAAGATTTTTTTCAGTCTTGCCCTTGAGTTTGACAAACATTCATTTTCCTTCCCAGAATGCACTCCTTGAAAAGCTCTTGGCTCAGTATCGACTGATTGATGTAAGCGCCCACCAGAAAGGGAAGATCCTTGGGAAGAAATGGGGGCCGTTGACCAAAAGAATGTACTTGGCTTAGTATCGACTGATTGATGTAAATGCCCAACAGAATGTCTTTGTTAAAAAGGGAGCCAAGAAGGCTGGCCTAGATAACTTCAGTCTGCTGGTATGTAGGAGAGTCTGATAAAGGGCTAAGGAACAAAGGTAACTCTCATTCTAACCTTTGCATGCTGCCACCATAAAGCGATAGCGAGACCTGAGTCGAACTGGGGCATTTGTATTGGTTGTGCTAGGTTGAATCGAGGGTAGTAAAGAATATTAATCCAGACTGATCATATGTAGGAAAATAGGTCAGCAGTATTCTCACCTTCTGCTCTACCACGGTGGGGTCTTTGAAAAGGATCTTTGATGCCTAGATCTTCTAGGAGATGCAACTACCTATAGAAAATAGGAAAGAACATCTTTTTGTCCTTGCAACTGAGAGGGTGTGTGGTAGAGATTAAAATCAGATTAAAATTGAAAATATAGTCGTTATTGTTGACTTTTATTAGACGGGTGGGCCCAATAACGGCCATATTTTCAATTTTAATTGGATTTTAAGCCGTACCAAACAGGGCTTAATATCAAAGGAAAATAAATTATTTTCCCTCCAATAGAGGAAAGTAATGTTCATGTATGTATTTCTACTTTCTTTTTACTACAATTTCTGTTGGGCATTAAAATTTGCTTACTGGACTGAAACACAATAAATACTCTACTGGAGTGTTTTTTATCTTATGCTAATGCCTTGTTGCTGCAGCTAATATTTAGGAGCTTTAAGTTATTTGAAATTTAAATATATATGATTTTTTTTAGAAAACAGATTAGGGTCTATTGAACTGTGATTTATATATTTACTCTAGGTAACTTACATATAAATTAGAAACAAACCTTTTAACAATAGGGATTCTATTCTAAAATTAAAAAAGTTCATACTTCTTTGGTTTCTTGTGGCTTCCGAGATGAATGTCATCCTTTATAAGTGTTAAAAACAATTTATTTATTTATTTTTTCCTGGGAGAGTTGAGTACATAATGTCAAGAAGAGAACACAACAGCTTAATTGATTTTTTCAAGACTTTGTTTTTGCTGGGATTTTTCAGTCTCGCTTAAACTTCTAGACACCTATTACTCTTCTAAGGAGAAAATTTTATTTTTCAAATAGAGTAGCACTAAGTTATAGATTAGTAGTTACTGCCTTAACCATGTGCCCAATCAAAAATTATTCTTATCTACTCCACATGATTTTCTTTTACTGCGGTGCTTCCTGTAAAAAGCCTTGTGGCAATTAGAGGTGATATTCATAGTCAATTTCATGATCTCGCTAACTTTTACGCATTGGAGGGAAGATAATTTATTTTCCTTTGATATTAATATGCTTGTGTTCTTTTGTTTTAAGTTGGGGAAAGTTTATATTTGAGACTGACAATTGGGGTTGAAGATGTAGGCAACTTTATGATATCATAACATGTTGAACCTCATCACCAGTCTCTTGGTTTTGATTTTTTTTTTTTTTATCATTTTCCTTTAAAAATAGAAAATTTACTTTCATGTATTCTACACAATTCCTCTTTTTTTTTTTTTTTTTGATATAATTCTCTTTATTTTTTGTTTTATTTATATATTAAGTATAACACATTTAACTGCACATAATGAAATTTTTCTGGCACGTCTATTTCACAATATGTAAATCTTTTTCAGTGCTAGTTTTCTATCATGGTCAATTTTATGTAGCATTATCAAGGGTAATAATTACAAGCACATCTATCAAAATTCTACTCAAACCATCAAACACATAAAATTTACATAAAACATGTACCAAAAACGTTTACAAATAAATTCTTTCTTCTTTGTGGAACTTCATACGATTGTTGTCTTACTTCAGTGGCCTTAAGTTTTCATCACTGATTGATTTGGCAAACTTGTATTTTTGAATTCCATGAATTTCTTTCATTTACTTAGGTTAAATACTAGAAACTTTCGTTAACGATGATTGTTTCAAGAGGCAAGTTGTACTATTGATCGTGTAGAAGTATGTTTGTTACTTTACAGTTTGTTAATATTATTAGCATTCTTCTTTCTTATCATTTCTTGATGCATGACACTGGAAATGTTTTAATATGGAGTAAGATATTTGCTTCATGAGGCCTTTTTCATTTTTTTTTTTTTGCCTCAGGTATCATATTATTCCCATTCATATGCCTTATAATTACTATTGGGATATTTGGAATAATTTTGAGTTTTTGGATAATACACATTTCTTATGTTATTGCATTTTGAGGTATGTCCTGGAGCATTCCGACTTATACTTGCTTGGGATATTTATACAAAGTCATCGAACTGATGTCTTCTTGTTTCTTTTTATTTCTAAACAAAACAGTTGGGGCCAGCTTTCAAGGTTTACTTTTCCAATATACTGTTGTCATCTCAATTTTATGGCCTCCTGTTGGAATAGCCAGAAGCGTTTAAGGAGAGCTACATATTACTTCCTTGCACCAATGTTTGCCACTTTTCAGACAGGCAGTCAAAGGAAGAGGGTTGAACTTTATCCCAACTTTTATGTATGTGTAAATTGTATTAAGTCTTGGCACATATTTTCACCTTTTTATTGGCTTCAAGCCACTGATTAGTTTGATCTTCTTTGATCATGCGTGTAGGATGGAACTTGGAATATATTCAAAGGGATATGAGCTTCAAATCTTGTATATTTTGAACTTATTCTTTTTTTCCATGTTTGTCTGTGTACAATTTTATAGTACTGTGTTGTTCAACTTCTCTGGAATTTCCTAAGCAAACAGAAAAATTTCACAAAAATGGGATACTGGTGACTTCAGGTATGCTTATTTAATATTCCATTTGTCATTGAATAAAAGTTAGAATCTTTTGTAATTATTTCCTACTTTCATAATGTTTTATAATAAAGTTGAGTATCAATAATTCTTAATTTTGGAGAAGCAAGTAAATAAAAAAAAATGCTATATTATCCATCAAACGTTTAAGAATGAGTCATGAACAAAAGAGGTATAAATCAATTTTCTAGGACCGCTAACATTGCCTTCGAAATAATGAAGCCCGTGCATTGCACGGGCAATCAACTAGTTTAGTAATAAATGGGGATGAATTAGGGTCGTTTGGTACACATATCCAGTTTATCTAATTTTAAAAATTTTCGTACTAAACATGTATGCAAAAATTAATATAACGTGTCGTCAACATAAATTTTTTTATCGTTTAATAGAAATTCGATACCTTACAAAAATTTTAAAAAAAATAACAAGTGCGCAAAACTTTACTATCGTGACCAAAACTTTAATTTGAACTCTTCGGAAGTGTCGCAGCGCCGAAATAACATAATCCAAATTATTTGTCGATTTATACGAGAAAAATTATTTTAAAATGAAACACAAGATTTTATTTTCTCGGTCACTATCATTATCCTCAACATAAATGCCTTGGACGGTGAAAGGTTGATCCTCAACGTGCACGTAAATGTCTAAAATTTTTGAGTCTTTTCCTAAGCGAACATTTTTAGAACTTCTAAAATATTTGCAGTACAAAAGTTTAAATTCTCCACAAAGAAAATCTAAAACCTCAAAATTATTGAGCAGCTTTGAAGACTGATTTCCTGAAAAAAAAAAAATGTACTAGTTTGAATATTTTCATTTTAAAAAAATGCGAAGACTAATTCATTAAAAAAAAAAAAAAAGATATGAAAAATGGAAGCCAAAACCTATTCGAATTGGTTTCTGTCGGCAGAAACCGGTAGTGGAAAACAATTTTTGGTTTTTGCAGAAAAAAGAAGTAGAAATTGTTACTTCTCGATATTTTTTCACAAAGTTTGAAACTTCAGTATTTCTCTCCTTGCTCTCCCTTAAAAAGAAAAAAGACAAAGCAGTAGAAATGTTTTGAAAAGTCAATTATTTTTCTCTCCGTTTTGGCAAACAAATTTTATCTTTCTTCAACTCTCCTTGAAACCATGTCCATTACAAAGAAAAGACAAAGCTGTAGATTTTTTTTTTGAAAAGTCAATGATTTTTCTCTCGGTTTTGGCAAACAAATTTTCTCTTTCTTCAACTTTCCTTGAAATCAATTTCATTCACGGGATTTCATGTTGATTGAGCATAATAGCATGTTTGATTGAGGAAAACGTTTCATGAAAAATGGAAAAGAAATTCCATCTTTCACTTTAGACATATTTGATAGATCAAATTTTCTTGATTTTGGCTTACACGATTGGTTTTCCATGGTTTTGAGGAAAATCAATTCCCACCAATTTGGTGGTTTTTGATTTTCCAGCATTTTTCATTGTTCTAAATTGTAGGAATTAGCGTCGCTGTAGCGCGCTATAGTGCGGAACGTGGCGAAAACGCTCCACTTCAGGGTATTCGCGTAAAAAAACGGTCAACCTTTTTAGTTGACCGCTATAAAGGGATTAAGCGTCGCTATAAGCGCGCTATAGCGGGATTAAAAATATATTTTTATATAAAAATATATTTAATGTCTTAAAAATAATTAACATAATATTAAAGATAATAAACGCATTATGACGCTTATTCTTCGCATTGACACGCTTAATCTTGTAATTCTTGATTCTCGACATTGACGCTACGTAACACTTTACGCTTTTTAGAATATTGGCATATTTATTTTGGCAATGAAAACAAATTTTATCTTTAATTGTAAATAATAAGAAAAAAATTCTCATTAATGGATAATTTTCGTGTAAAATAAAGTCAAACGAACACTAAAAGATCCAAAATTTAAATAATTTCCACCGGAAAAATTATACTAATCAAATACAATTAATTGACAATTCCCTATAAAACAATTTTAGGCAATTCAATTCCGTAAAATTCATTTTCTTTCTACTTAAATTCCATTTTTTTAATCAAACAGACCCTAAATGTGTGTGTGTGTGAGCCATATTATTTTTTTCATTTTCATTCTTGTACTCATTTTTAACCACACACTTTTCAATAAAAAATATTTTTCATCACATCAATAACTTTTCCTTCTTTTTCAACCACATATTCCCCATCACATCAACCAAAAAATGCTTTCTTTCTATTTGAATGTGCATCAAACATGAGCATAATTCAATCATCAATTAAAACTCAAATTGTAAAATCACATCCAAATTCAAACATAAATTCCATTTAAAATAGGAGATAAATTTAAAAAGATTTTTCGTTTGAATTAAACTCTAAATAATTTCAAATTTTATGTGTGCCAAATTTATCTTCTAATTGAAAAAAAAGAAAGAAAAAAAGAAAAAGTGTTCAATGATTGAAAATGATCTTCAAAATTTTAGTCAACCCAATTGATTTTAATCAATTTTTTTTTTTGCCTAGCACACAGGATTAGAATCCTATTCTAATCTAATTAATTGTGGGATTATATCAAAATCAAGATTTCAAATCTAAATCAAGATTTATCTCCAGATTTCAAATTTAAAACAAGATTTATCTATTTATTTATTTTCATAATAAATAACTAAATCATGAGGGGCATTTGTAGTCACTAAAAAAAAAAAGGAAAATAGACAAGTTCGTCCACATCTCAGTAGGTACACTCGGTAGATACGCTATCGTTCTCGGGAATCGTAAGTCTGGCCAACTCATATTGTTCAATTAGCTCTGCACTAAAAGCCTCATAATCTATCTCTTGAGGCAAGGTAGGTATGGCAACTTCCCATAAATAATTATAGATATTGATTCGGTCACCTCTAGCCACTCTTCTGGCAAGGTATCAATAAGAAAACGGGTGGCTTGATGACCAGTGACCATATGACTAAGTTGCCTCACCTCCCTCTAGCTTACTAATATCTCCCAAATATGTTGGCCCATATTGCTTGCTGGATTACACCGATACTCTTTATATTGCCTCACGATCTCATATCGATGATGTATCAGTGAACTTGTCTTCTTACAAGTTTTCTTAGTCCGTACCATCTCTGTGATACCAATTATTCGAAGTCCAATTAATGGGTATCTAAAAAGTTTTAGTTAATTTTCTAGGACTTAAATAAACATTTAATTTGGTCACGTTCTCAAATTGCTTGGCCCCGATAATTGATTATTTACAAAACGTGTTCAAACTCCAACATATACTAATATTCATACATACATTAATGTTGTATCCAGAATAAACTTTCTTATTCTCATCACATAGATACGTGCATTTTTGTAAAACTTTCTTTACCACCAAATCGGTATGGCACGGCTATGGCAAGCACAGTGCTCAGGTTCGTTGTAAATTTTTTTTTAAGTCTATAGAAAATAATAAAATGCTCTGATACCAAGTTGTAATGCCCCAAATTTCCGGAACTCGAAGCGTTAAAAAAAATCTATTCTTTGTTTGACCTCTTACATGCTAACTAAAATAACCTGTTAATATGAAATTTTTTGAAAAACATTAGAGGAGTTTTAGCAAATAAGGTTGCACAGCAGCGGAGAGAAAAATATGTTTACCCTAGCAAACGTTGATGAAAGATTATGAAGTTTTAACAGGACTATAACATTCATATACGTAATAAAATTCAGCGCACTCTTTGCATCTTCTTTTGAAATTTCCAGATTCAAAGTATCTTATGTTTATGAAAAAACAAAATAACTTTATGTACCGGTATAATAATTTAGGAGAGAAAGTAGGCTTTAGAAGCTATAGGAGTTTTCAAATACACATGAATGAAAGAAATGGTTGAAAGAAAATGAGAGTAAAACAAATGGCAGGTGGAAACATTAATTGACACGTATTAACAACCTCAATGTTTCGTGTAGTCTTCAAATGAAAAGAGCAGTAGTTTTTTTTAATATACTAATTAACATAATAGGCCTATAAATGATTGTGGACGATTATGGCTCTAACGGACGATTCAAATGATAAATATAATGGAGCAAAATGAAAAGTCGGGTTGATGGAATATAAAAAAATTAAGAAATAAATGGGGATGAATTAGGGGTCGTTTGGTACACCATATCCGATTTATCTAATTTTAGAAATTTAAGCACTAAACATGTATGCAAAAATTAATATAACGTGTGTCGTCAACATAAAAAAATTTATCGTTTAATAGAAATTAGATACCTTACAAAAGTTTTTTTAAAAAAAAAAAAAAAACAACAAGTGCGCAAACTTTACTATCGTGACCAAAACTTTAATTTGAACTCTTAGAAAGTGTCGTAGCAGCGAAATAATATAATCCAAGTTAATTTTCGATTTATACAAGAAAAATCATTTTAAAATGAAACACAAGATTTTATTTTATTTTATTTTTTCTCGTTCGCTACATCATTGGTTCTCAACATAAATGCCTTGGACGGTGAAACGTTGATCCTCAACGTGCACGTAAAGGTCTGAAATTTTTGAGTCTATTCCCAGGCGNATTTATACAAGAAAAATCATTTTAAAATGAAACACAAGATTTTATTTTATTTTATTTTTTCTCGTTCGCTACATCATTGGTTCTCAACATAAATGCCTTGGACGGTGAAACGTTGATCCTCAACGTGCACGTAAAGGTCTGAAATTTTTGAGTCTATTCCCAGGCGAACATTTTTAGAACTTCTAAAATATTTTCAGTACAAAAGTTTAAACTATCCACAAAGAAAATTTAAAACCTCAAAATTATTGAGCAGCTTTGAAGACTGAATTCCTGAAAAAAAAAGGGCTAGTTTAAATCTTTTCATTTAAACAATGCGAAGACTAATTCATTAAAAAAAGAAAATAAGAAACGAAAAATGGAAGCAAAAACCTATTCGAATTGGTTTCTGTCGGCTGAAACCGGTTGTGGAAAACAATTTTTGGTTTCTGTAGAAAAAAAAAAGATGTAGCAGAAATTGTTACTTCTCGATGTTTCTGCACAAAGTTTGAAACTTCAATATTTAGAGAGTGTTTGATGTGGATAAAAATCAAATTTTTAGTGGATTGTGGTAGAAGTTTTTGAAATGTGTGGTTGAAAAGATGTGGGACCTATGAAAGATGTGATTGATATTGATTATTTGACTTTGATTGGATTAAAATCAAATTTTAATCTGCCCAAAGAAAAAAGACAGTTATAGAAATTTTTTGAAAAGTCAATGATTTTTCTCCCGTTTTGGCAAACAAATTTTCTCTTTCTTCAACTCTCCATGAAATCATGTCCATTAAAAAGAAAAAAGACAGCTGTAGAAATTTTTCAAAAAGTCAAATGATTTTTCTCTCGGTTTTGGCAAACAATTTTTCTCTTTCTTCAACTTTCCTTGAAATCAAATTCATTCACGGGATGTCATGTTGATTGAGCATAATAGGCTGTTTGATTGAAGAAAAATTTTCATGAAAAATGGAAAAAAAATTTCATGTTCCACTTTAGGCACGTTTGATAGATCACAATTCATTTTCTTGATTTTAGCTCACACGGTGGATCTTCCATGGTTTTGAGGAAAACCAATTTCAACCAATTTGGTGGTTTTTGGTTTTCCAGCATTTTTTTTTTGGCAATGGAAACAAATTCTATCTTCAATTGTTAAAAAAAACCCCCTTTAATGGATAATTTTCATGTAAAACAAAGTCAAACGAACACTAAAAGATCCAAAATTTCAATATTTTCCACGTGAAAAAATTATACTAATCAAACACAATTAATTGACAATTCCCTATAAAACAATTCTAGACAATTCAATTCCTTTAAATTCATTTTCTTTACGTATGCATTGAGGAGTTCGTTGAAATTTCAAAGTCTTCTTATCTACCAGGATTAGAATCCTATTCTAATCTAATTAATTATGGGATTATATCAAAATCAAGATTTCAAATTTGAATCAAAATTTATCTCAAGATTTATCTATTTACTTATTTTCATAATAAATAAATAAATCATGAGGGGCGTTTTAGTCACTAAAAAAAGGAAAATAGACAACTTCGATTTTATATAATTAGCCTCCATAAGTCCATTAAAAATCAAAGTATGCTAAAACCAACTTAAAAGAAGCCCATGAAAAAAAAAAGGGCTTATCATACTTTTAGATTTCAATAAATCAAATCAAATCATGGGTAGCTACAAAAGTGATTACAACTTTCTAAAACAATTCACAAGTGAAGGTGTTGGAGAATTCCAATGTCGGAGGAAGAGAAGAAACTCTCTCAAACCTATGTTTGGAAAAAAACCAAAAAGATTAAAATATTATTCAAATCAAATAAAATTCAAGTACAAATCTTGTTGTGCAAATTCAAGCCCCAAAATCCAAGTGCCAAACGAGCCAAATTTCCAGCAAATCTTGAAGTGTAGAATTCAAGCAATGGGGTCCCCATATTTAAGCATTCATATCATTAATAAGAGGATATTGTAATTCTGCAGACACAAGAACATCAACATCCACTTGTAATTATCAAAAATACAATTTGTAATAATTTATGTACTTTAATATACAAAATTGGTTGTACAGTCCCCTATGTCCGTTGCCTTGTCCACTTGTTTTGTTCCCACCATTCTTTATATTTACATTCAAATTTGATGGGTATTGTTAGGTTTTTAGTGTTGATGATTATGTGTACAAAATGAATAATTTGTAACATATTGTAAATGTCAAGGACATAAGGTACAATTTGTACAAATTGGGTTATGATGTCTGAGGTTCGAGCATGAAAAGAGGAGAAACACGCTGCCTCATTTTTGCTTGCTTCTCGCCTAGTAGCGCCTGCCTGTCGCCGAGCTCTCGCTTGAGCGACAAACCGATCCAAAAATACATATTTTGCTGTTTTGAAGTATTTTTTCCAGTTCATTCAACCTAATTACCCTCTTCTATAAATACCTAAGCTTATGCACGAAAATTTAGGTTGTTGTTCATTGTGCTTATTTTCTAAATACATTCATATTATTTTTTGCAAATCCAAGAGCCTATTCATACATTAATTCCATCCTTTCTTCTTGAGATCATACAACCACATATTTGGGAAAAATATCAAACCCATTGAATCCAAAACAACACCTACTTCCTATTGGTCATAGGAAGGTATTCTCTCAATTGGATTTTAGAAGTTTCTGGAAGTTGAGAGAGGTTGGACTAGAATCCCTGGAAGAGCACAAGGCTTTGGAGCAAGTTCTTAGAATTTCGCTAGGAAGAGACAATTGTAGAAGATCTTGGAGCAAGTTTTGGAGCAAACCTTGGAGTTAGAAGGAAATAGATATGGAAGTCTAGTGGAGTTGGTTAGATAGTATCTTAATATAACTTACTCCATATTGTCTATAGTGGTGGTAACTAGTTGGCTTAGTCCTGCACTTTTTACCCAATTGGATTTTTTCGTCATCAATATCCGTGTTATTTACTGTTTTCATATAAATTGTGGCAATCCAACATAGGATACTTGAAGCATATGCTTAATCATATGAAAACAATTAAAAGTGACTTGTTTGTTTTGATTGATTAATTCTGCACATTGGGTCAAAAATAAAAACGGATAAGTAACAACAATTCGGTAACTTAAAAGCTGTTAAATTGGTAATTTGTGAATTGCTGAGTGGTATCCAGTTCGACACAACTCGTAATTTCAATTGGTATCAGAGCTCAAATTCGTTCCTTGACCCGTATTATCTAAATGTGTAATTCATTATCCGTTTCGCCATAGTTTGATGACAGTAATTATGCCTGATAAGGGCCTTTTTAAGATCCATAGATGAGCATATCTAACTTAGTGTTGTAAAAGGTTGGGCTGCACTTAAGATGAGAAAAATAATTAAATAGTTGATAGATGTGAAATTAAAACATGCTCAAAGTTAGGGAGAGAAAAGAAAATATCAATACAAAATGAGCTTTTAGTTAAAGGTCCTTATGCGCTTTAAATGGTTTGACTTTCATAAGTATATGAATACACTTATTGACAATGATGTTTAGCATGTCATTTCTCACAAAATTAAGGTTTGGAGTCCTAATTACTAAGGTTATTGATACTTTACACATATGGGTCATTTATACAATTTATTCCATGTTAACTTCAACTAAGTATGTGGAAAGATTTACTGTACATTGCTAACAACAACATTTTTGAGTTATTATATGTTAATATTAAAAGTTTTTTAATTATAGGTCCCTTTGTCATTTGTGACAAAAGGAGGAAAGTAAAGTAAATGTTAATGAAATGTTGTTAAAGGGAAATGCTGTGAATGAGAGAATTTTAAGTTTTTAAAATTTTTGTTGATTGATAGGGGGAGATTTGTTGATTGCATTGCATTCCATACCATATCTATCTAGTTGTTTGAGTTTTTGATGTTTGTGTGATGCCAATATTTTTGTTCATGTTTGGATTAAAATTAATGTTATGCCTCATTCTAGTTAGTGTTAGTATCATGTATTTAATGATTTTATTATTTCCTGTATCACGTGCTTTTATATTGGGTATTTGGGTTGGGAATTTCAGAAAATAGGTTTAACAACGAATGTAAGAGACATCAGTTTGATGAAGATTGTGTAGTTTAGATTTTGTATTTAGTTTTTCTTGACTTATTTTATAGTTTTGTTAGGGAATGCCAAATGGGAAATTTGTTAGGTCTTTAGTGCTGGCGATTTTGTGGATAAAATGACTAATTTGTAACGTGATGTAAAAGTCAAGGACATATATATGATGTAATTTGTACAATTTGAGTCATGAGGTCTAGGGTTCTGATAGAATGCATAGTAGCTATTTATTTTGTTATATTTCCTCATATTTTGTTGATTACAATTGCTCAAGTCTCTAATTTGGTTGTATTTTGTGTTTCAAGGGTTATACGAAGGAGTTGGATCAAATTGGACTCAATTTGACAAGTTTTGGAAAGCAGAATTGAAGCTCAAAAGAAAAAGAAAAAGTGCACAATGCTG
>CAIGRO010126399.1:0-14006 GCA_903798355.1 Fraxinus baroniana
ACTTAGGTTAATTTTCTTTTGTTTAGTTATGGACTCGTTCGAAGCAATTGGAAAAGAAAGGATGCTAAAATTGAATGAAATCTACAACTTTGGGGATTAAAGTCTACACTGCAGAAATTGAAGGACTAAATTGCAGTAATTCTTCAGATGGGCCTGGACTTGCAATTGGATTAGCAATTCAATTATCACGTTTCGTCAATTTTTGGTGATATATTTCCACTTTTTCTTGTTTGTATTCTTCCAATATGAATAACTAATTTTTATATTAGGGAAAATAACGTAGTCGACTTGTGATATTTTATTTTTATATTTAAGATTAATGTGGTCTATTTCTTTATGTGTTGGTTTTATTATTAGTTTAATGCACTAAATTATCTGATCAATAATTTAATGATTAAGTGAGTCTCTTACGAATCGAGAGATGAGTTTGAGATTTGGACCATATAATAAAATTCGATAAATTAGTATAATGTGTAGAGATACATATACTAATTATTGTGATCATAATTTGAATTCTTAGAATGAGTGTTTCGTTTAATTAAATTGATTCACATAGAGATATTGAATTGAATTAGTTAAATAGGTTCAATGAGAACTCGAGAGAGGTAAATTGAATACAATAGGAAAATTCGATCGAACACTACATTAGATTATGAATCTTGAATTAAGAATAAAGGTGATCAATAAATGAAATTGTTTTGCCCTAATAAAATTTGTTAAAAATAGTTAGTCAAAATAATCACAATCATCATAAATATTTACTTGCTTTTGTCAAATAGAAATTAGAAAAAGTAAATTAAGACCGAAAGTATAATCTTCGTGGGAACGATAATCCGGACTCAAAGGTCCACTATATTACTTGTTACGATATCGTACACTTACGATATAAAAAAACGCAATAAGTTTTTAGCGCCGCTGTTGATGACTATTTACTTTTATTCTTAGTTTATTTTATTTGTAACTGTTATTTGATTTTATTTGATTTTACTTTCATTTATTAAAAAAAAGTGTTCGTTGTATGCTTCGTACCCAAGGCGACGATCTTGAACCGTTTAACTCGGAAATAGAATGTACTTTTAAACGAAGACGCAAGGAACACAAACAAAAACAACATCAAATTGCTGACGGTCAAAAGATTCATATTCCTATTCAACCAATTGGACAAGTGAGCGCAAGAGTAGTGGCGCTATCGGATCAGCAGCATGAGCGAAGGGAAATAAACGAAGGAGACCTGCCAATTTCAATAGTTTTAACACCAATAGCCGCGCTGCACGCTCCAGGATTGTGTATCCAGATTTTGGGGTAAATAATTTTCAGATAAGGGTAGAATGGATCAATTTGATGAGCAATACTCTTCAATTCTACGAGTTGCCTCATGAAAATTTAAATACACACATCTCCAGATTTTTCTGAAATTATCAAAATTTGCATGCTCCTGGGGTCAATGAAGCTGCTATTAAATTGCAGTTATTCCCATATACACTTAGAGATGCCTCATTGGAGTGGTTAGACGCCGAACCTGATGGAAGCATTACTATATGGGAAGAACTGACCAGAAAATTCTGTAATAAATTCTT
This sequence comes from Fraxinus baroniana, assembly GCA_903798355.1. Lineage (NCBI taxonomy): Eukaryota > Viridiplantae > Streptophyta > Magnoliopsida > Lamiales > Oleaceae > Fraxinus > Fraxinus baroniana. The sequence continues at coordinate 1,578 of CAIGRO010126399.1, forward strand.
CCCACCAGCGAAAGTAGCTAAAATCAGATTGAAAATTCAAACTTTCCAACAGCAGGATGGAGAAAGCTATCACGAGACATGGAACATATTTAAAGAGCTGATACAAAAGTATCCCAATTGGTAATCAAGTGTAGCACTTCTACATCGGACTTTCACCACTATCAAAATCTCAAGTGAATTCCTCTACGGGTGGATCGATCATAGGAAAATCAGTACAACAAACATTGTATCTATTTGAGCTAATTACCACTATACACTCAATGTTTTCATCAGAAATAGTGATACCACCGAGAACGCATAGGTGTATAAATTGGATAACATCGCATATACGAACGCACAGATAGCAGCTTTGACAAAGCGAGTAGAGCTAATGGCTAAATCACAAACAAGAGGAGCACATGAAGTGATGAGTGGCCCATCATGTGAAAACTGTGGAGCTAATCATTCAACTGAAAACTGTATGTCTATGAACTTTCCCGAGGAACAGGTCTACTTCATTCAGAATGGCTCCCGCAATTTCAACCCTTATTCACAAACTTATAACCCAGGATGGAGACAGCACCCGAACTTCAGATGGTTTGATAATATGCCCGAGAATCTTCCAAATAATGTTCAGCAAGAGAAAACAACCATTATATGCAAAAGACAGATAAGGTGTTCCAACAAATCGATACAAATTTCCAGAATCAACAGACATCAATCCAGAAGTTGGAAACACAAATCGATCAAATAGCTCAACAGCTTGCAGAACGCCTACAAGGGACACTGTCAGGCAATACAATGATTAACCCAAAGGAGAAAGTGCAAGCTATTATAACTAGAAGTGGAGTACAACTATCTGAGATACATGTGAAAAGGCTAGGCAAACGAGAAAAAGAGGTATAAGTTGGAGGGGCGCCTGGAGAAGAAAAATTTGTAACAAATGAAAATAAAAATGAAGAGAAAGAAGAACCATCCATAGTCAGAGCACCAAGTCCCGTCAAGGCCTATGTGCCACCAATTTCCTTTCATCAATGGTTGCAGAAGAGGAAATTGGAAAAGCAATTTGCAAAGTTTGCTAAGATTTTCAAGAAACTACATATAAACATCCCGTTTGCGTATGCAATTGCACAAATGCCGAGTTATGCAAAAATTTTGAAAGAGATCCTGACCAATAAGAGAAAGTTGGAAGAGCATGAGACTGTCTACTTGAACGAGGAATGCAGTGCAATTCTCCTAAAAAAGCTACCTCCTAAATTAAAGGATCCAGGGATTTTACTATATCATGCACCATTAGTTCAAATTATTTCGAGCATTCTTTATGTGACTTAGGTGCTAGTGTTATTTTGATACCACTCTCTGTGTACTCATCTCTTGGATTGGGAGAAGCTAAACATATAACAATCTTATTGCAACTGGCTGATAGGTCTATCAAAAGATCAAAGGGAATTATTGAAGATGTGTTCGTCAAGGTTGCTAAGTTCATCTTCCCAGCTGATTTCATTATCTTGGAGATGGAAGAGGATTCAAATATTTCGTTAATCTTGGGAAGACCTTTCTTGACTACCGGGAGAGCACTTATTGATGTATATGATGGAAAAATGATTCTTCGAATGGACAATGAACATGTTATTTTCTCCGTGAACAATTCGGTGTTCTTTACTCTTTTTATTGTTTTTATTTAACTGCGGTATTCAAAGATAGGCTAAATTTACATGAATAATCACCTAGACATAATTAACTTGTGACTTGTTGCTTGTTAATTAATTTAATAATTCCGCATTAACACCTAATCACCTCCTCCCCACCTCTAGGTATACTTGGGTCAAATCTTGCGTTTCTCAATTGTTATCAGAGCCTAATTTCGTATCCTAACCCATATTTTGATTGTCTATATGAATAGTTCATTGTCTATGCCTCCATTTTTTGATGGAAGCAACTATGCCTATTGGAAAGTTAGGATGAGAGCTTTTCTTAAGGCTTTGGATGAGCGTATATGGTTAAGTGTGCAGAATGGGTGGACATCACCTTCAACAACTGTTGATGGTGTTGTTACACTCACTGATATTTCATTGTGGTCTAAAACTAATCTTGATGAGTGTAATTGGAATAGTAAAGGTCTGCATGCTTTGTTTATGGCTGTGTCTCCTGAGGAATTTAGGAGAGTGTCTATGTGTGAGACTGCTAAAGAGGTTTGGGATATTTTGGAGACTACCCACAAGGGTACTAAGATTGTGAAAAACTCCAAACTACAAATGTTGACTTCTAGGTTTGAAGAACTTAGGATGAATGATGATGAGAGGTTTGATGAGTTCTATGCTAAACTGAACGATATTGTGAACTCTAGTTTCAATCTAGGCGAACGGATCACCGAGTTAAAAATCGTTCGTAAGGTACTTAGATCCCTACCTGAGAGGTTTAGACCTAAGGTAACTGCAATTGAAGAACGTAATAACCGTAACGCCCTTAAAATAAAGGAACTTGTTGGATCCCTCCAAACCTATGAGTTGACCTTAGCACAGCCTAAGAAATTAAGATCCATCGCCATGAATATTATTAGGGAAGATGAGAGTGAGTCCACTGACACTAAGACTCTAAGGGACAATGAAATTGCGTATTTTGTTAAAAAGTTTCAGAATGATGAGGAATAGGAGTAGGCTTCAGGAATGGAACAATGTTGTCCCTAATCAACTCTCGAGAAACGGATGTGAGAAGAACACCTCTAGGAAATCTGAGTATGTCAAATGCCATGAATGAGAGGGATTTGGTCACATTAGGAGTGAATGTTGTAATCTGAAGAAGAGTTTAGGAAGAGAAAGGCATAATGTTTAAGCTGTGACCAAGGATGATGAGGAGTCGGATTCCAGTTCTCATTATGAAACATCTGGGGATGAGGATGACCAAGCTTATATGGCATTTACCTCGATTGCTGAAAGTGAATCCGACTGTAAGATTGAGATAAGGAAAAGGAAGATTGAGAGTGAGCGATCTGGAGATTGGCTGAAATGTCTATAGCTCACCTTGCGCTTAAAGCTCAGAACAATTCCATGTGGTATCTTAACAGTGCATGCTCAATACACAAGTGTGGTGATAAAGCTCTATTTTCGTCCCTTGATGAATGGAATGGTGGTATAGTTACTTTTGGTGATGGAGCTACTGTGTCAATTCTTGGTAAAGGTGTTGTGAGTATAGCTGGACTTCTTGCCATCTCTGATGTACTGTGTATGGAAGGTCTAAAGTCCAACTTGTTGAGCATCAGTCAAATTTGTGATGCTGATTTTGAGGTGACCTTTGTTCAGAAAAGGTGTTTTGTGTATAATTCGACGAGTAACAATGTTCTTGAAGGTGTAAGAACGTATGAAAATTGTTACGGAGTCTTACCTAAATCTAACTATCTCTGTAGTGCCAAGGTCGACGTCACTGAGTTTTGGCATCAATGACTGTATCATATGAATCATATCAGTCTGTATAAACTGGCCAAGAAGGAGATTGTCAATGGCCTGCGTAAGCTGGATATTACTGATACCGTTGTGTGTGGTCTGTGTCAACAAGGTAAACAGCTTAGGATATCTCACAAGCAGACTTCTAAGATCTTGATAAGTAAGCCCTTTAAAATGCTTCATATGGATCTTATGGTACCATCGAGGACCCAAAGTCTTGGAGGTAAAAGGTATATTCTGGTTATGACGGAGGACTTTTCTCGATTCACGTGGATTGAGTTGTTGAGAGATAAAACTGAAGTAGTCAGTCTTGTTATCTCACTGTATAGGAGACTTAGGAATGAGAAGAGTTATTCAGTTTCCAGAATCCATAGTGATCATGGTAAAGAGTTCGAAAACTCGAATCTTGAGAATTTTTGTCTAGAGGAGGGGATTCAGCATGAGTTCTCCTCACCGATCACTCTACAACATAATGGTGTTGTTGAAAGGAAAAATTGTGTGCTTCAAAAAATGGCAAGAGCTATGCTTCATGGTAAAGATCTAGCTATGCATTTCTGGAGAGAAGCTGCCAATACTGCATGTCACATTATCAATAGAGTTTATCTCAGACCCAAGATTGACATGACACCCTATGAAATCAAGAAAGGTAAACAACCCACTGTCAAGTACTTTCGTGTGCTTGGCAGCAAGTGCTACATTCTGAGAGATAGGGAAAATTTGTGAAAGTTTGATTCCAAGAGTGATGAAGGTATATTCTTAGGATACTCCAAGAATAGTCAGGTTTATCGGGTGTACGAAAATCGTACACATATTGTGATGGAATCTGTTAATGTGGTAATTGATAATGTTTGTTGTGAGAGGGAGATCGGTGGAGAGTGTGTTAAGCTGGAACAGTTGAATGTTGAACCAGCTGAGGTAACTAAACATAAGGAAGATTCAATTCCTAATCCCCACGGGTATCTAATTAGTTGGTAGTTACTACTAAGGAGACTACATCTTATAATGAAGCTAAACTACCCAAAGAGCCGAGAGTGAAGTTGAATCATCCTAAGGACAATGTGATTGGAGAGATCAAATAAGGTATGAGACTTTACAGAAGGCATCTGAACAACCTGTCTTATTCGAGCTATGTGTCTCAAATTGAACCAAAGAAGGTTGAGAAAGGCCTTAAGGATGAATGCTGGGTGAATGCGATGCATGAAGAGTTAAATCAGTTTGTTAGAAATAGAGTTTGGGATTTAGTGCCTAGGCCTGATGATTACAATGTTATTGGTACCAAGTGGATATTCAAGAATAAAACTGATGATCAAGATACCATTATAAGAAATAAGGCTAGGTTGGTTGCCCAGGAGTACACTCAGGTTAAAGGTGTTGATTTTGATGACACATTTGCCCATGTAGCTAAGCTTGAATCTATTAGAATTCTTCTGGCAGTTGCATGTACTTTGGGCTTTAAATTTATCAAATGGATGTCAAGAGTGCGTTCTTGAATGGTATTTTTCAGGAGGAAGCTTATGTGAAACAACCTAAAGGGTTTGCTGGTCCTAAATACCCGCACTGTATATATAGGCTGAATAAAGATTTGTATGGGCTGAAACAAGCTCCGAGAGCTAAGTATGATCGGCTTACTGCATACCTCCTGGAACATGGCTTCACAAGAGATGGTACTGACAGAACCTTGTTCATAAGGCGTGTTGAGGACACCATTACCATAGCTTAGATCTATGTGGATGATATCGTCTTTGGTTCTCCTGTTGATTCCCTTGCTCATGAGTTTGCAGAATGTATGAAACAAGAATTTGAGATGAGCATGATTGGTGAATTAACATTTTTTCTTGGTCTTCAAGTCAAGCAAACTAATGAGGGGTTATTTATTTTACAATCAAAGTATGCCAAGAATCTTATGAACCGATTTGGCCTGGACAGTAAGAAACACACTAGAACCCCTATGAGCACCAGTATCAGGTTAGGTCTAGATCCTACATGCAAAAGTGTTGATCAAGCACTTTATAGGAGCATGATAAGTAGTCTGCTTTATCTTACTGCTAGTAGACCAACATTGCATTTAGCGTAGGGGTCTGTACATGCTTTCAAACTGATTCTAAGGAGTCTCACCTGAGTGTTGTACGATGTATTGTTAGATATGTCAATGGTATGGTTGATTATGGTATTTTGTACTCTAGAGATTCTACTCTTGATCTTGCTGGATATTCCGACGCTGATTGGGCCGGTAATGTCGATGATAGAAAGAGTATCTCAGGTGGTTGTTTTTATATTGGTGCTAGCCTCGTGGCTTGGATGAGTAAGAAGCAAAATTCTATCTCATTGTCCACTGTCGAGGTCGAGTACATTGTCGCATGTAGTTGCTGCACTCAATTGCTTTGGATGAAGCAGATGTTGAGTGATTATGGGATTGAGCAGGGTACTGTGACTGTGTTTTGTGATAATACAAGTGCTATTAATATTTCTAAAAATCTTGTTCAATACTCTCGAACTACACACATTGACATTAGACATCATTTATTTGAGAGCTTCTGGAAACTCAAATTGTGACTCTTGAATATGTTTTCACTGAAAACTAATTAACTGATTTATTTACTAAACCATTGGTTGGTCTTCGGTTTGAGTCTCTTCGTACAGCTATTGGCATTTGTGTTCCTCACTGATTAAGGTTATTTGACGCATGCAAGTATGCTACTACTAATTGCTATTGTGATATGCATGCATCATATTTTATTTAATTGTTCTCATGCATTTTATTTTTATTTATCTTGTATTTTGTTAGATTTTTTTTATGTGCTTATTACATTCATGTTTCTAAGCGAAAAACAAAAAAAAAAACAGAGAGAGAGAACAAAAAGAGTTTGATTTGGAAATTGGTTTTACAGCTTGATACCCATGCAAAAAAAAAAAGCGAGGGTTTTGGGAGGCTGAAGAATAAATTACACGTAGATACACATGGTAGAAGGAGAAAAACGGAGAAGGAAAAAATGAGATGGACAGAAAAAGAGGAATTGCGGCAGATAAAAAAATCAACAAAAAAGAAAGAAGCAAAAGCGAGAGAAAAGAGAGAGGGAGAAAAGAAGAAAAGGAGAAAGAAAAGTCAACAAGAGAAAAAAAAAACGCAGAGAAGGAAAGAGGAAAGAGGAAAGAGAAAAAGGGAATAGGGAATAGGAAAAGGAAAAGGAACTGCAAATACTAGAATTTTTCACGCTTCGTCAATTTTTTGTGATATCTTTCCACTTTTTCTTGTTTTTATTCTTCTAGTATGAATAACTAATTTTTATGTTATGAAAAACAATGCAGTTGACTTTCATTCTTTATTTTTATATTTAAGATTTATGTGGTTTATTTCTTTATGTGTTGGCTTTATTATGAGTTTAATGCATTAAATTATCTTATCAATAATTTGATGATTAAGTGAGTCTCTTACGAATCAATAGGTGAGTTTGAGATTTAGAACATATAATAAAATTCGGTAAATTAGTATAACGTGTAGAGATACATATACTAATTATTGCGATCATAATTTGAATTCTTAGAACAAGTGTTTCGTTTAACTAAATTGATTCACATAGAGATATTGAATTGAATTAGTTAAATAGGTTCAATGAGAACTCGATGGGGTAAATTGAATACAATAGAAGAATTTGATCGATCACTACATTAGGTTATGAATCTTGGATTAAGAATAAAGGTGATCAATAGATGAAATTATTTTGCCCTAATATTTATCATATATTTGTTTCTCCAATTATCCGTTGTTTGCAATAATTTTATATTTTTAATTTGTTAAAAGTAGTTAGGAAAAATCATCATAATTAATTACTTGCTTTTGTCAAATTGTTAAAAGTAGTTAGTCAAAATATTCACAATTATCATAAATATTTACTTGCTTTTGTCAAATAAGAATTAGAAAAGGTAAATTAAGACCTAAAGTATTGTCTTCGTAGGAACGATAATCCGGACTCAAATGTCCACTATATTACTTGTTACGATATCGTACATTTGCGATATAAAAAAAAAAAAACAACATTATATTAATATTATAACATCCATAAATCTTATTGATACCCTATAAATTAAAAACGAATCTTTTTTCCCCCTTTTTTTTCCCTCTTGTATGTATTCTTTGGAATGTCTTTAAAAAAATTATTTGGGCTCCATTTTATTAAGAAAATGCATTTCAAAATAGAAAAAGTTTGAGAATTTGTGGTTGAAAAATAAGAAAAGTTTAGAGTTTGCGTGTAAAATTATTTTTATGGGAGAAGATATGGTTGAAAATGAGTGTTGAAAAAATGAACTTAAGAATAATGGGACTCAATATATATATATAGAATGAAACGTGACTTTATCAACTTTTCTTGGCCACTATTAGTTGCACATACAAAATGGACAATCAATCTCCATTTATGCATTCACTGTGCAAATATTCTCTCTTCAATCACAACAAAAGCCTTGAAATTCGGCTCATAGATTGCTTTCCCGAACTGTTGATGTGCTGCAAATCGACTTTCTTATTCAAAATAATCAGTCTGCTATTGGTCGAGTTTTATAATTAGCACTATATACAAAACTTTAAAGAGGTCGTGAACCTAACTCTCCAACCAACGAGAAAACAAGGTATCAACTTAACTAATTCAATAGATTGGTAGTTGATGAGAAAATGTTCAACAAGTCTATTAAATATCTTCGGGTGTGTTTGACTGGTTTTATTTTTCATGCAAAATATCATTTTTTCACATGTAAATTCCTACTTCAAGGTGTTTAATTGACAATTTTTTTATGAAAATTATTTTACAACTTCTGGTTATTTGACCTTGTTTTCTTCAAAAAAAAAAAATTTATGAGGAGTGATTTTTATTCTCTAGGTAATTCACGCTCTCTTTCTTTCTCTCATCTATCCACTTTCTCATCTAACCACCAATAAGAAATGAACAAGTATAATATTTTCTATATTGAAAACTAAATCAATCAAACACATTTAATTAATAATTTTCATACAAATAATTTATAGGAAATTGAATTATGTAAAATGTATTTTCTTTCCATGCAAATTTCATATTCGCAATCAAACGTACTCTTAATTATTTTTCTTAGCTATTTACAAATATGGAAAATAGTTGCTACATACTCAAAATCTAGAAGAGAAATAAGGAAAGAAATATAGCATAATATTTCTGCAATCTTAAAACAATGAAAAAATATCCTATCACTACACCAAAAAAACACAATTTGCAACACATAAACGACAACATTCGGTAGTTAAGTGTTGCTAAAGGGGTCTACCGCAACATTTTAATAAGTGAATGTTGCTATTGGTTAATATAATTAAGCTTTAACAACATTTTGTAAATAAATGTTGCAAAAATTGTATTTAGCAACATTCGTTTAATAAACGCTGCAAAAAATATACCTTTTACAGCGTTTATATAAAAAAAAGTTTAAAAAACGCTGCAAAAGATGTCTACCGCAACGCTGCAAAAGAGGGTTTACCGCAACTTTTAAAAAATGCTGCAAAAGAGGTATACCGCAATGCTGAAAAAACCGCTGCAAAAAGTCTTCCCTCAACGGCAATATCGACCTTCGCAACACTTGGAAAAACGCTGCAAAAGGGCTTTTGCAGTGTTTTTTAGCCGCTGCAAAAGCCCTTTTTTAGTGTAATGTATATGTTCCCCCTTTAAAAATGAGGCTCCACGTCATCACTCCACCTATAACACCACGTAAGCAAAGGGGCCCACGTATGCAGTCCCGTGTCACCAGCGGCTAGGTTGGCAGAAGGTCAACCAAAATTATGACGGTCCGAGGCTCCCTGAAGAGCCCCAAACGCCGAGACGTCCGAAGCTCCTCCCGCTGGGGTCCCTCCGCAAGAGCAGACCCTAATACCGACAGGTCCGGCGCCGCCCTCCGTCGTAGATTCGAAGATCTCTCAGAAGTGACTGACAAGACAAACAATAAAGAGGTGTCAGCCCACTAGGACGGTAAAACCTATTCCCAAAGCATTAAATACCTGGAGGTGACCTTGATGTGAGGCGTCGGGCGTTGGGATGTAACCACGTGTCCATGGATCCAATGATATTAAGCCGGTTAAAATAGTATAAATAGGTTCACTTTGTACAGGAAAATGAGAGGATTTTTTGGGGGTAATCGGACAATTAAAGAAGAAACGTCTTTATTCTTGTAGGGAGGGGAGTGGGGAAGGAATTTACGTTGTTCTTTACATTGCAAACAAAATAGCAAATATACAAAAGTTTCTACACAAACGTCATCTTTATCATGTTTATCGTTCCGCATATTTCATTACAAGAAAGAGATGGATTTTCGATTGTCTTGATAGGGTGATCATTGATAGCGTGATTGTCTTCCAAAAATCTTGCTGGAGTCTGAACAGTTTTGTCTCTTGCCGAAAAATGCCTCCCGCGTTCAGTCAAGCCTAACTATCGTCCTTATGCCGATAAAAACGCGCCGGATCCGTACTTGACGTGGTAAGAGTGGGCCCGGCATCTGTTGAATCCATTTTTTGAGGTCAACAGATTGGCGCTGTCTGTGAGAAATCCAACTATTCAACCACGACACGTGGAATAAGAGCCGAACTACGATTTTCGTAAGTTTGATGAAAGATAGAAAATAGCCTGAAGAATGAGTTCAACCAATGAAACCGCTCCTAGAAGGGCGGGGGAACGTCTCGAAGAAGGCGAACCTTCCCACGCTGTCCCGACGCATCACACAAGACCTCCCACAAGAAGGAGAGGAGGGGGAAGAGGCGCGGCTAAGCTAACAAGGGAGATGGAAACCATGGCCGCCAACATGAGAGATATCACACAACAGAAAATAATCATGCATGAATTGTTAATGAGCATGCAAGGTCAGGGAGGTCATTAGGTTCCTCAACGCCAATACACGGCCCCCGAAGACGTTTTTCCCGATGCCTGAACTCATTATCAGGAAGAAGACGAAGTCCAAAGCCAAGTGGACTGGCGATACGATGGAACGGAAACCCCTCAAGGAGCAGCTGAAGTCGATCCCCCTGCAAACTGTGCCGCAGAAGGACCACAAGAAGTCCCATTCGACTTCTCCCCGGATTGGAATCACGAAAATAGGCCCCAGAGGTCTACAAGTGTGTTCGACAGAATAGGCCCCGGAGCGCCTAGAAATAGGCGAGCCCTCTTACCTCAGGAGCCTAGAAATAGGCCGTACAATTCTCCGCCACATACGCCTAGAAATAGGCAATGGGAGCCTCATCCTTACAAAGATCAGCCGATCCATTAGGAAGAGCCCTCGACCCGACCTCCTAGAAATAGCTGTGAAAGGCGGAATCAAGCCAGAAATGAGGCAGGGCCCCCCCAATTGTCCCCACAACCATGTCAAAAGGATGATGAGGTCCTAGACGAGCCCCAAAGATCATGTGATCTGGATGATGATGATGATAAACACTCTCCTTTCTCCGAGGCTATAAGGGATGCGCCTATGCTCAACCACTTCACATTTCCCAAGATCCCGAAGTACGATAGGAGAGGTGACCCTGCTAAACACATGGATAATTACAAGACGCACATGAACCTGAAAGGGGCCACCCCAGCAATGAAGTGCAGAGCTTTCCACCCGACCTTAAGCGGAAGGGCGAAAATATGGTATGTGAGGTTGCCATAAGGGAATATCCGAAGTTGGCCCGAATTCAAGAAAGCCTTTTTAAAGCGTTTTGCAACCAGTAAGGAAGGGAAGAGGCTTATACAAAGATTACAGGATATGAGACAACAGCAAGGTGAACCCCTGAAAAATTTCATTTCACGATTTACCGATGAAATGACATACTGCGTGCAAGTCACGGATAAGGAGGCATTGACCGCGCTGAGAGAAGGATTAGACATGAACTCCCTCTTCTGGAGGGACGTGCAAAACAAGGATCCTGCCACCTATGATGCTTTGCTGGAATGATAAGGCGCGAAATCCTCAATAAGGAATTAAAAGATCATATGAACAGGGCCAGTCAAGGTCTGCCACCTCCACAAATGCAGAGGGGAAGGGGACCTACTTCCCATTTGATGAACAGTCAGGCTCCAATGAACCATGGACAGGAACTCGCCGCAGTAACACTCAGTACGGTGTCGACCCTAGCATACGAGGAAGTCAACCCTGGCACCACGACTCACCAACGCCCAATAAACTAGAGGTGCACACCAAGAGGGGGAAATAGGGGACAAAATGTTGGACCTAGAAATAGGGACGAAGCATCACAGTATTGTACGTACCATCAGTCCTACGGACATCCAACCGAAAATTACCGGGACGCTGCCAGACGCTCCGCCAAAAACTTGCCCAGCAGGACAAATCAACAACCTCTGAACAATGAACAACGACGACCCAGCAGGGATAACCCCCCGCGCGGAAGGGAGAATGACACAGAAAGATCTAGGGATGCACAAAGACAGAGGCGGAGCCCTCCATCGAACGCCGAACGTGACCCTATTAGAGAAATTGACACCATCATTGGTAGACCTTATGTAGGAGGGGGCTCTAGGAACTTCCAAAAGAATTATGCTAAGGAGGCAGGTGACCCAGCCATGACCAGCTACATAGTGAATCAGTCCCCTAATGGAATAGCTATCCCCTCCAATCACTTTTACGCAGGAAGATACAATTGGAGTACATTACCCATACTGTAACGCCTTAGTAATAAGGGTCGTCTTGACCCGCAACGGCCTGAAAAGAATGTTGGTGGATAATGGAAGCTCAGTCAACATCATATTTGGCACAACCTTTTACAAAATGAAGGTGGATCATGAACTAACCCCAATGAACTCCCCCTTGTACGGCTTCACGGGAGATGGCATCATCCCAAGAGGAAAAATCACACCATCCATAGAAATGGGAGTGGAACATTTGATCGCCCGCCATTTTATGGAATTCCTGATAGTTGATAATCGCTCCGCCTATCATGGAGTACTTGGAAGACCTGCCATGAAAGAACTATGGGCAGTCACTTCCATCCACCACTTGTGCATAAAATTCC
>CAIGRO010126424.1:0-18113 GCA_903798355.1 Fraxinus baroniana
TGAAAAATATGTAACAAGATTAAAGTGAAAAATATTACATACAAAACATCAGTTTTACCAGATTTTGGCTGTATTCGAGATAGAAAATAAGCTAAAAAAACTGTAAATTTTTTTTTTTTTTTTCAGTGGGGGCGGCCGCCCCCGCTGGGCCCTTGGTGGGTCCGCCCCTGTTTGACTTGATTAAATATTTTTAAAAATTATGGTATACTTCAATTGATGTAGCATAATTATGCAAATATGAATATTCTAATAGAATATAACTTGCTCCAAAAGGGCATAATTTTATAAGATCTAACATATAGTTTGTTTTTGCTCATGAAGAGTAAATTCTGATATAATAATATATTGGACTCCTAAGTAGCAAACCATTATTATCAACATTCTAGAAAAAATATTACTTATTTTCAAAGCGACATTATAATTTCAATATTGATATACTATTCCTAAAGAAGTTGTAGTCTAAATGTATAATTATTTTTCAAAAATAATATTTTTATTGTCATCTCAAAGAATATCACATCACTGAATCAAATAAAAAAATTACTTATGATTTATATGTGTAATTTATGAACTCCTGAAAACATATAACTCATGTTTTATTGATATTTATTACTTTGACTCTAAAATTACGAGGTTCGATCTAAACTATACCAGAGGGGGTGAATATATGATTATGCAAAATTGAAAATTAACAATTAAATAGTAACATGTCACTTTTAATTATTTCTAAATGATTAATCAAACAATCCAATTTTCCTATATTAAGTTACCGCAGTTATATGAAAACATTAACAACACACATAGTGATCAAGGAGAAATCCCAACTGGGTAAAAACTCCGAGCATTTTCCCAGTCAACAATCTATTATAAACGAATTATGAACTTACAGTCCACCGACATGACTATCACCAGTACTTTCTGACATCTTGACTGCAATTCCCACAACTCTCATAGATTGCGTGCTCCTGCACCAACTATCGGCTTTATGAATTCATCTATCTCTTGTGGAACAACGAAGAACTCTGCGTTCTTCAACAACTGGAACTCCAATCACATTCCCTTGATCTTCAAAACTGACAGATGTGTACGAAGTAACAGTTTCGTATTTTGATTAAGTGGATTTGATGTTTTCAATGTCAAGAACAAATCAAAACAACTAAGGTTGAAAGATATGTATAAATTTGAAGAAGTAGATAAGAAGCAGTATATGTTATCTCGAATTTCAACCTTGAAAAAATCGTTAAGAGGCGTGCTGGTTTTTTATACTCTAGGTTCAGGAATAAATGAGCCGGATAAAAAACCTTAAAAATGCGAATTAAAATTTTTCGGATGACCTTGTCGCTCTAGCAAAAAGCTGGGCGACAGTGTGTCGTTTAAGGGAAAGCAAGTCGACGGCTAGGACAATGTTTCTGTTTCTGCTAGGACAATGTTTCTGTTTCTGCTGCTCAAGCAATGTTACGGTGACAGTCTAGCGAAATTGCGGCGCCGCTTTTCCTTCTTTCCATTCTTGAACCCTATATTTAATACAACTCAATTAGCTTTTATTTGTAACTTACTCATTGACTTTTACAACACATTAAATCTAGTCCATTTTGTTAACAGATTTGTCAATTACATTAAAAACCTAATAGACTAATTAATTGAATCTTATAAAATTTTACAATGTTGAATCATATTTTTCGAAAATAAATTGTGTTTTCTTGCTTTATTGTATGGTTACTCGAGTAGCAAACATCACAAAGCTTGAATTTGTTGCGCTTAATATATCAAGAAGATATTACTTGTCATCATGTACTCTTAATATTGAGATTCATCTCATCTCGAAGAGGATGGAAAGACATTAAAATGAGGAAACAATAAATATGTATATGATCCTGTAAAAGCAACTATCTTTCTTTGTCATCGCCTTGAAGGCGAATTGAAAATCGAGTACCTCGCCGTGAAGATTCAAATCTTATTTCTAAAGATTTAATCAAACAAATGACTATAATCCTTTCTAAAATCTGTTATGAATTGATGCACCTTTATTTGCACGACTTAAAACTATTAGTGAGTATAACTCGGAATTGTTCAAAACAAACTCATTGTGGATAAAATATCAATAATAAGATGTGTCGAAAAAAAAACTGTCTACTTTCAATGTTTCAAATGTGCTGCCGTTGCACATCATAAGCATGATTTCAAAAGGTACTCATAGTTTATATTTTACGTGCTCATAGCTAAACGAAACAACAAATTGCTAATGAAAAGCCATATGTTACGTCCAACTAGTTCTCAAGCAAATGATATTGCATTTTATGAACCAAATGAAACATCAGGTCATGGACGTGGACACCAATACAGACTTGGAACAGATAATGGGCAAAACTATTAGCAAAAAGACTAACCATAAGAGCACAAAACAAATGAAAGCAACTCATTAAGAATGAGTACAAAAAGAGTTGCTTTAGATGTGAAATAAAATGACTTTATCATGTACCTAGTATGACGAATCATCTTGAAAATCTCTACTAGATTTCAACAGATGGAAAAGAAAAGGCGAGTACATTTTTTGACGATTTGATTGTCTAGTTGATGCGACTCACTTGGACGTCTTTAATTCTTTTGCTAATCCACATGGCAATGTTAATCAATTGATTGAGGGTAGTGTGCCGAAAAATATGGATTAGTTTATTTTTAATATTTTCTTTTGATTTAGAAGTTTGGATCGAAATATATTTTTATTTTCCTTAACATTTCGAGACTTTAATTTCATTGTTAAACTAGCTTTATATTTAGCCTCTGTTTGTTCCACAACATTCTTCAATAAAATAATATTTTTCATCATATCAATAACTTTTCCTTCTTTTTCAACCACATATTTCTCCTCACATCACTTCAAAAAAATGCATTCTCTCATTTTAATGTGCACCAAACACACTCTTAATCTTTTTGTTATAAACTCAACTTTTAGAATATCTATTTGATCATGTTTATAGAGTCATGATGCATTATTTGTTTATGGAACTATATTTGTTAATTTAATACTCAAAAAATAAACAATTAAGAAAAGTGTAATGTTTAAAAAATTTACATTATAGTAAAATAACGTGAAAAAAATGTTATAGCTGATCATTTAAATATTAATCGTCTTACATTATTAGAGATAAAAACATTAGTAAGCTTGCTATAATCCAATTATTTAATAATTTCCAATTCATCTAGTCTTTCGTGTGATACAATTAATCAGAAAATTAGTCTTAATCAATTTCAACTTGAGAATACTTCTTTTTACATATACAACCATTATCGACACGGTTAACAAAAATTTGCAAGCAATATAAATATTTGGGAAACAATTCTATTTTCTTCAACTGAAATAGCTTGGCAATTGTTTTTTTTTTTTTTTCCCTCTCTCGAGTCTTGACTAATATCACCTTGAGATTGTCAACTTCAAACTTAAATCATAGATCCCTATGCACATGAACACGGAAGATAATGCAAACATTTTTCTTACGTCTTGCAAACAAATTGTCATGAAGTTTCTTAAATCATATCGTATTTTTTTTTGAATATTTTTCTCAAGTTTCTTCATAAAATGATCATGCATTAATTTCTAATTTAACAATATTTTTATAAAAAATGAAAGGTTTTTATTTCAAACTAAAAAATTGAAAATAACTTCTTCTTTTTTTGAAATATTGAATTAGGTATCAAGCATAATGTTTTGCCACCCTTGAAAAAAATATTTTTTGTATCTTGCATGAGAAATTAACGTCGATGAAATTATACTAAAATGACAAAAAAATATGGAGTTAAAGATTGAAGATCGAAAAGTTTATTTTAAATGTTGGATAGAAATTTTTAAGAGTTGCTAAAGATTAATAACTTATTGTGCAAAATTTTGATTGGATAGAATTATTTGAGAGGTGTAGAGATTAAGGACTTGTTGTGCTAAGTTTGGTTTGGTAGAATTTTGAAAAGATGCTAAAGGTTAAGGATTAACTATGCAACATTCAAAAAAAATTAGCACCTATTTGACGCAGATTTAGGGTGTGTTTGAAACCCATTTTTTTAAGATGAAAATTTTTAGAATAGTGATTGATGGAAGAATGTGTGGTGAAAAAGTTATGAAAATTTTTAGATTTGTGTGTAATATTATTTTATTGAAAGAATGTGTGGTTGAAATGAAGTAGGAGAAAAAAATGATAATGAGAATGAGATAGAGAATGGGTGCCAAACATGGGCTTACACTTTAAAATTTTCATTTTCATTCATATACTCATTTTCAACCACACATTTTTCAATAAAATAATATTTTCCATCACATCAATAATTTTTCCTTTTTTTTCAATCGAACAATTTTCATCAATATATTATTTCAGAATACATTCTTTCAAAATAATGTGTCTCAAACACACTCTAATAAGTTTTTTTTATTTTTTTATTTTTAATCGAATTGTCATACTTTGAAAATGAAAGATTCTATTAAAATATATAGGCATAGTTTCCCTTCAATTGGCATTTTCGCTTATACCCTTGCCTTGTGGACCACATATTGCTGCATGTTGTTGTTTGGCAATAAATTCTTCTTTTCAAATGATCGTATTCAAGGGGTAATTTGGTCTTCTTCTGCTAGAAACCTGCATCGAACACAAATGAAATGGATAAAGTTTTTAACTTTACCATGACGCCATAAGCACCGTGCTGCCCCCATTTCTTAAAAGCTCAATTTTAATATTCACAATTTTTTATCAATTTTTTAATTACACATTTTACCAAATTTTAATAAAATAAAAAGATTATAGAGCTTGTTTGGTTTGGATTTTACAATTTTAAGTAAATTAATTCTCATTTTTCAATAAAATAATAATTTACATCACATCAATATTTTTTTGCTTCTTTTTCAACCACATATTTTCCATCATATCACTATTCAAAATCAATTCTTCCTCCAAAAAATCTAAACCTAACAAACTCTATTTCTAACCGAATCAAACAGGTGCTTAGATAACATCGTTATAGTTTTTATTTAAATATAACAAAATATTTTATTGGCTCTTTGAATTTGGGCCAGAGACGAGGGCCTCACCTTGGCTACCTTTTATGGAAATCATTTTTTTCAAAGAAGCGTGATTATAAAATAAGTAAAAAATTATAAATTTAAATATAAAACAATTATATTAAAAATATGTAAAATTGGAAATGAGTTTGAAAAAAAATTAATTGGAAAAAAACTTTATAAATAAATTGGGCTAAAAAAATCCATGATTTAGAGATACATTATGGAGGTGTGTGATAGAGATAAAAATTGAAAATATAGTCGTTATTGTTGACTTTTATTAGACGGGTGAGACCCAATAACGATCATATTTTCAATTTTAATTGAATTTTAAGCCGTACCAAACATATATTTGTAAGCGAGAGAAATTCTCCATTTTTAAATTTTACAATTGAATTCAGCTCAATTTCAAATCTTCAAATTAGAGCAAACCCAGAAGCACACAACCCAACGAAGAACCCTAATTTCTTGTAAACTCATGAGTTGATTACTCAAAAACCCAACCTTTTGATTCCGTGAGAAAGGATTTGAATTATTTGAAGGATAAGAAATATGATAGATAGAAAGTACGGTCGTCGGACTCGAAGCTTGTCAAGGAGCTGTTCGGAGAGTAACGGCTTCCAAGATGTTGATACGGACTATCTTTCCCAAGAATGCCCTCCAGATGTTTACGATTTTACGTACTCGTCTCAGGGTTCCACTCAATGTCACTGGCCTGATTCATATGGTTTTAATTCATCGCAGGAGTCGAGGCAATTGGCGATTTCCGGTGCAAGAAAGGGTGGGGAATGTGAGGATTCTGATGGGGATTTGTGGAAGTCCAAGAAAGTGAAGGTGTTTGACGTTGATTCGGGGCCGAATGGATCGAATTCCTCGCAGGGCACGAGGGAATTGACGATTTTGCCCAGGACGGGTGGTCAAGAAGAAGGGGTTTTCGAGTTTACTGATGGGGATTTTTGGAAATCGAAGAAGGCCAAGAATGTTGATTTGGATCCCTATGGATTGAATTTATCGCAGGAGTCTGGCGAATTGGCAGTTTTGCCTTCCAGAAAGAGCAACGATAATTGGTTTTCTTGGGACTGCGGTGGGATTTCTGGAAAATATAAGAAGGTGGATGGTAAAGAAAATGGGGTTTTGCAGAATAAGAATAAGAATAACAAGAAGAAGGCTGTGAAATTGAAGGAGTTGGAATCAGATGTAGTGGAGCTGCCAGCGACCTTGATGGAGACTCAAGAGTTTGGGGAGATGATGGAACATGTGGACGAGGTGAATTTTGCACTAGATGGGTTGAAGAAGGGGCAGCCTATCAGGACTCGAAGGGCGAGTCTTCTGTCATTTCTTTCAATATGTGGAACTGCTCAGCAGCGGCGCCTGTTGAGGGTTCACGGGTATCAAATTTCATCCTTTATTTGCCAACTTATTTGATTTATCTTGATAAAATACTTGTTTATCTATTGGACTAATTTTGTGGATTTTGGGGCAATGAGAACTATATATGAGGAAAGAATAGATGATTATGTGAATTTTCAAGGTTTGAGGCTTGGTCATGTTATTGTTTTTCTCTAGTTTTATTGGGATGATATTCAGATTGTGTGACCCATTAGGTGTACAGAGCTCAAGAAACTCGCTGACTTATATTAATAATTAATGAGGATGAATATGAGAACATTCAAGACTTCACGATATTTTCTTAAAATCTATATTTCATTCGTGGCATGTCTCTGCTTGATTTCTTGGGGAGGTAAGCATTTGTGATTCATTTATACAGGAAACTGCAAAATTGTCTGTAAGAATTCTTCGAAATTTTTTAGGACTTTCCGGATATTTATAGATACTTCATTTTAGTATAATTCAAGTATTCAACACACCTCAATTATGAAAAACCAATATGTGCTTCTACAATTCTATCTTCTTTTCATTTCACTAACAAATGTTAGGGATTGACTTATAAATACCATTATATCAGTGTTTAAAAATGTTAAATCAAGTTGAGAGGCATTTTACTTTTATGAGGTGAGGAGTAAGCGACTAGACGCCTTGAGGCACAACCCTCAAACCAGTAAAATAATTCAAATATTCAAAATACATATTTGTACTTCTAATAAACCATAAATTGGCTAGAAGTCATATAAAACATTTGAACAAAATTAAAGTTTAATTTTCAGCTAAAAATATAGGCCCCATTATTCCTCGTTATAATGTGAGCAATAGTATTTTTTTTAGAACGGGTGGTCAAAAAAGTAGGATTTTTTTTTTGATTTACGTGTTGTATTATTTTATTGGAGAATGTGTGGTTCATAACAAGAGAGAGAAAAATGAATTATAATTTAATGGAGAATAATGTGGGCCAAACGGGGCTATAAATGGATAACGAAATAACAAATAATGAATTAACCCAGTTAATAATCGCACAACTAGACTACTAATATACCACTAGAACTAAAAGTCTGAATCTAACGAAACAATTGACTAAATGTTTAAGAATTTTGCTTGCTTAGAAGATAAAATAAAAGCATACCCTGAAGAAAGAAAACAAAAACGTATGGACAACAATAAAAATACAAAGGAAAGAGAAAGAAGAGTATAATTACACGTCACAAGTCTTTTGTCTCCAGTCATCTGCTGCCGAAAAGTTGCAACTTCACTTGGGGGTTAGCGCCCTTCAGTTGTAGGAGTAGAGGGCTAGGGCACACTTGGCTCTTCACTTTGTTCTTTTAACGTATCTTCAATTTCCTTTGTATTTAGGGTAGGGTTGTATTGGAAACAACCCAAACCTTAAAATATTCTAAGATTTGAAATGCCATCCGAAAAAGCTGAGGTTGGTAGCAAGAACAGCTCATTAAGGGCAAGACTAAGAAGCACGTCTAATGGTGAACAACACAAAACATAAGCTTTTGAAGTTTTGTTACAAGAGGCACATACCTCAAGGTGCAAGCCTCGGGTGTTTTCAAAACACTACATTGTATTTCGATATAAAATGATTATGCACTTTATCAGAAAAAGAAATTCCACAGCAGATTTGTGAATTTTCTATATTCTGTCTCCACAGCGCTTGATTTTTCCCTTCATAATTATTGTGAGATCTGATTATTAGAACAGTTAATTGATTGTGCATTATTGAAATTTTATAGTACCCTTTTTGAAAAATTCAAGTTAAATGGTTAGTGGTCATTCAATGACTCTGTATAGACCAATATAAAATTTTTGTGCAAAATAACATGCGAGTATCGAAACTGTTAAGCCTATGTGAAGTTGAGATTAACCTGTCATCAACCCATTTCAAACAGTAAAATCTGTAGGCAATAACGTTTGTGAGGTGAAAACAATGTTCAAGAGGCCTGAATTTGTAAAACTGAAACTCTCTGGTTATTGCCTATTGGGGAAAAATCAACATGCTTTTAATGTCGAATCATGATCAACCATGACAAAAATAAAGCACAGGGTTGAACAATTCTTTGCCGTCAAGACAATAGCAATACATAAGTCATCATGTTATCAGCGATCAATATATATTTTCACATGCATACAATTTGGATATATAGATAATCATTGGCTGAAAACTGACATTTTATTTTTAGTTAGCAAATTGTTGTTATTTGTTTGTTGAGTACTCTGTAACTTGCTGAGATCATTCTTAGGATGGCCAAAACTATTATTCACGTGGTTTCGGAACTGAGTTTTGATGACCCCCCCAGCAACCTTGCTGCTGCTGCTCTATTTTACATCCTGACAAGTGACGTAAGTTCCTTTTTGATTGTGAAGTTATTCCTGATGGTAATAGGCTTTATTGGGTTTTGACTAGTAGTTTCAATCTAATAGCTTCTGTTTTTACGCTATGCCCATAATTGCTAATTGCAAAATGGATAAGAATTTCAAATTTTTTACTTGAAGAGTTAAGTGTCGTTCAAGTTCCTTAAAGAGGTCTTAAGCATCTACTGGACTACTGCTGATAATCCATAATTTAGACAAAATGCATGGATCGTTTGGGAGGATTTAGTTTTTCACTCATCACAAAGAACAGAGAATGGAGGACAAATGTTTATTAGTATTTCTGAGAGGAAGAACTGATTTAGTTTTATATCATGTTGTTGACAATGCTGACCATACCCCCTGGACATTTAGTATCGCTCTTGGTTCGAAATTGATCTTCTGGGTTTCGATGTAGTAATTCTCTCGTTTCATCTTGTCTCAACAACTTTAGATCTTCTGATACACCGCATTAAGTTAAAGTGAGTAAATTTTACTGCATAAATGCAACAAATATAATGGTAGCTACCTCCGCTAGGAGGGGTAGCTCTGAAATATTTTGTATTAAAAGAGCGAGTTCTGGAAATATGGTATACAAAGTATGAGATGGCACTACGCTCATTTTGTTTTCATAAGTCCTATGCCAAGGCAACTCAAGACTCAAGTGTTAATTTTGGATTGCATCAAATTACATCACTAGTGGGACATTGAAGAAATGTACACAGAGAAAAACTGGATCACATCCTCTGGGATGAAATTTTGTGCATTACCTAGTTTCTAGTTGCATGTTATAGAAAGACAGTTGTGCTGATTTTCTGTAGGTCATGTTTTATTTTTTTCCTTGCCTATGGTATTCGATTTTGACTATTTGAAGTTTCTAGTTAATGGTATAAATTGACAGTTTTGCTGGTTGCTCTACACATCGTCGTGTTCAATTTATTTTTTGCCTATGATTTTAGATTTCAACTATATATTGAATTTGATATCTTCTGTTTCATTCGTAGTAACTTACCTATCATCTAGACATCTATCAGCAGTTCTAAGAAAGACTTGAATTTTCTTGAATCCTTATTTTTTCAGGGTCAAGATGATCATGTTCTCAATTCTCACAGTTGCATTCGCTTTTTGATAAGAATGTTGAAACCACACACATCAGGTGCTGACAAAGAAAAGACACTGACCATTGGTAGCAAGCTTCTGGGCATATGCAAAGATGCTGGTATCTTACAAGATTCAGCCAAGGGACCAGATTCCAGCTCTGCTGCTATAATGCTCAAGGTTCAGGAGATTCTTATAAATTGCAAGGAAATGAAGCCAAGGGATAAAAAATATAATGGAGAGGACAGACCTGAGTTGACTCCTAAGTGGATTAGTTTGCTGACAATGGAAAAAGCTTGTTTATCCACAGTCTCTATTGAAGGTTTATTAATACTACTTCCCATTTGTTTTGACATAACCAGTGGATGTTTAGTGTTTAGTTATTTCATTCTAGGGTTTTATTTCTATTTTTGGCAGTAATCAGCTTGTTACTATATTGCCTAGATGGATTAATATATGTTGTTTGGTAGTTATAAATTTGTGAGATTATGTGCGGACATTTACTTATTCATTGCTAGTAGGAATTTATGATAGTCAGTGACAATTTGCTAAAGCTATGGATACCCTTGGAAGGCGATTGACTCTTTCCTTGTATACAGTTCATGCCTCCGAATGTGTATCTCCCCTTTTTTTTTTTTCATTTCCTCTTGTTGATGTGTGACCTTTCTTTTTGAATTCTGCATATCTTTCTCCTATTAAACCTTTCCTTCTCGTTTCCATCCATTGATTTAAGAAACACCTTATCCATTTGTTACTGTATAAAAACATTTGTTGCTATATAAAAACTCAACAGAGTGCTGTGCATACCACTATCCCGTCAATTATTTTTTGCTTCTACAATTAAACTAGATATTGCCGGCCCACTTTTCTCACGCATGTTCTATATAAAATGCACTGCCATTATTTTCTGCTTCTAACTATAAAAAAAAAAGAATATTTATCTTCCTCTAAAATATTGTTTACGTAGAAATATCTGAGTACCATTCTATCTTACCCAAAAAATTGTGAAAATTATCACATTATTTTAAATTTATAACTTGACCTGTTTTTGCTGCCATCTATCCCTGCAGTGTATTTAAACCTCTATTAATTTTTCCATTGCCCTTTTCTTTGATTTGGATTCATACAGACACCTCAGGCACTGTCCGAAAATCTGGGGGCAACTTCAAGGAAAAACTAAGAGAGTTTGGAGGACTTGATGCAGTGTTTGAAGTAGCAAGAAAATGTCATTCTGTAATGGAGGTGTGACCTGCATATTCACATTTTATGTTATTATTGGATCTGATAAGGCCTAGCTCATCATTCATTGGTAGGAGTCATCATTACAGTCTTTTATAGAGTTTAGAAGAGACACCTGCTGGAGTAAAAGATATTCTGATAAGAGTGGGAAACCAAGTATCTATCCTAAAAGTTACACAATGATTGAGCTTATAACCAGTGCAAGTTGTGATTATTAGTTTGAAAGACCACTTTGTTGCATAATTGATTGATCAAAATACAAAGAAGATTTATGCACTTCTCATAATAAGTTGAAAATTATGACCGTACTTTTATGACCTTGGTTTTGAACTAGCACTTAGAGATGGCTTGACAATCATACCATATATTTGTTTTCACTAAAATTTATGTTTGTTCCTGTCTAGGTATATGCTACATGCAGATCCTGAATATTTTTCTTTCTTCCCTCGCTTATATAACTTGACAGAAATTGAAGTCAAACCCACAACTTTTGATAAATCACGGTTCTTTTCTTTGAATATTTTTCTTGACTGTTTTTAACATGAAGCATGTCATATACTGCAATTAATTTGGTGAATGTAAGAGTGGATAACATAAGGGAGGAAAAATAACGTGGATGGCTTTCCAATGTGAAGGGACAAGGTCTTCTTTTTCCCATCCTTTTTAATGGGGTTCTCTAGTTGTTACCTTTTCCCTTTTTAAGGAGTAGGGGGAATGAGGGAACCTTCTTTGAGCGCGGCAAATCCTTTTCATTGGAAATGACTGAGTGAGATGGGCTTCTAACAATAAAACTTGGGTCCTATTTCTAAGGCAAATTATCATGCTCCCTTACATTTGTTCTCTTTGCTCCTGGTTAGTATTTAGCTTTTGCTGAATCAGAGTGAAATGCTGGAAACTTATAGTACCCCATAATGAAGATTGAAAATATGAAGTTACCAAAATAATGAGATGAATTCTTGGATGTTTCCAAAATTTGACTGAAACCCCAGTGGAGCCTTAATGTGAAGGAAATTATATTTATATCAGCTGGTAGAACCTGTTGGAGTTGAGCTAGAAATTTCTTATCAGCAGTATATCCTTTATTTTCTGCTTGTTCTTCACCCACACAAGTTTTAGAAAAAAAAATAAAAAATAGTGGCTTCTTTAAATGACCCTTGTACCTTGAAAGACGTTTCTTCTGAAGGTAAATCTGTTGGCTGTAGATGCGAGATAATATATTATTGCACGTTCTTGTGAGCCAGTTAAATAAGCTTTCTTTTTGTTTATAGAAGTTATGTTTTCTAAAGTTTATTGACTTTATGCAGGGATGGTTAGAACGGAGTCCATCTTTAGTGCTAGATTCGAAAGATGTCATGGGGATAGAAAGCCTAGTACTGCTTTTGAAATGTTTAAAAATCATGGAAAATGCCACATTCCTTAGCAAAGATAATCAGGTATCGAGCTTGTATCTAAATCTTGCATTGCTGACAACATCATCTTATACTTGCTCCCCTATCATTCTAAATGATAAACTGTCGATTAGCTGATATTGATTTGTCTGAAGTTGTTTGTAAATTTGGTTATAAATTACAGTGCCATTTGCTTGGTATGAAAGGAAACTTTGACAGTCAGCGAACTCCACGTACTTTCACGAAACTGATTCTAAGCGTCATCAAGATTCTCTCAGGTATCTTATACTGGTAAAATTTCCCATAGATATCATTATTTCTTTCTTTCTAGATATCTGGATCAGTTCCTTAGTATTAGCTGCATAATAGACTGGATGATTGTGTTTATTGCAGTCAATTTTCTCATGATATGTTTCAATGATAGGTGTTTCCTTACGGAGAAATCTGTGGGCCAGTTCTCAAGATGAGAAACTATGTGGAATTTGTAATAGGAGCACAAATTCTTCTGAAAGGCCTTTAACAACATATGGTAAAGTTACTTATTCTAAATTTCTCTGGTTATATATACTCATCTGTGTTACGAGAGCTTATGCTTCCAAATGAAAATGGTGAGCAAGTATTTTGCATTAGCATTGTGAGTATTTACAATAAGATTGTTTATTCTTGAACATTAAAAATCACATATGATAAAGATACTGAGTCTAAATCTGGCTTGATATTTATACTCCTCCACGTTAAGAGAGCTTATGCTTTAAATTAAAAATGAAGAGCGGGCATTTCATTTTGTCAATGTGAGTATTAGGAATAATAAGTTTATTTTTGAAAATTAGTAGCTCAATTTTTTATTATTTATTTCTGAAATTGCAGTGGGCAAAGTTGAGAAGTCTTTCAGTCCTTGCACAAGGTGTGGTAGCATGGAATGGACCTCCTCTGAGAAAGGCTTTTGCACACCACGAGACGATCGATGTATTAGTTCTGATCTGCCAGGATGCTGTAAATCCAGTCTGGAAACCACGAACATAGCTTCTGATCCTTGGTTGCTGAAGATGAGAATTGAGTCCTCTGCATCCGGGTCATGCAGTGGAACATCAGGGAATTCAATCAATGGATTATCCTTGAGAAATAATGATTCAGAATTAAAATTTGGTATTGGCAAGAGAAATAAAGTTTCTGAAGGTGCCAACTTCGATTTTGTCGAGGACAGTCACGATCCTTTCGTATTTCATGACGACGAATTTGATGAACCCTCTAAGTGGGACTTATTATCTGGAAGGAGAAAGAAATCTCGAACTGAAAATAGTGGGGCAACAGCAAGTGACCATCGAGACAGGTGTCACTCTCGACTGATGTCGAGCCAACAAGAAACAAGCAACTTGGAAAATCCCTGTTCTCAGGAGGCCTCTTGTTCATCTACTGCTGATGAAAACAACTCCGATCTTCTGGCAGATTGTCTTCTTACGGCTGTCAAGGTAATTTAAAATTTCAATTCGTAACGTTTAAAGAAATGAGTTTCCCATGGAAGACTAAGGATGAAGAGTTTTAATTTGGTCCTTCTAGAGGTATCCTATATTGTGTCTAGGAGTTGTTTCACGTTATGTGTCATAAAATTATTATAGATCCATCAAGTTTAACTGAAGACTGTTGGTGAGCCCTTTTCTTTATGTTCTTTTCATAGGTGCTCTTTAATTTTTCTTCTTCAAAAGGGCACATTCTTTAAATCCTTTTCTTAAGCTTAAAAGGATATTTGTGTTCTTTTTCTTATTTTTCTCGTAAATTGTTGTCTGGATGATTGTTTTACAGTTTTCACGTGTTCATACATCAGCATTCTGGAAATTACCGAGTCTTTGTTATTAATTTGCAGGTTCTTATGAACTTAACCAATGACAACCCTGAGGGTTGTCGGCAAATTGCTGCCAGTGGAGGTCTTGAAACACTGTCTTCGCTGATTGCTGGTCACTTTCCATCGTTTAGCTTATCATTGCCTCCCTATCCAAAGGAGAATAGTTTCTCGTCTAAATCAAGTGTGGAGACTAGCCAAGAGAATTACCCTCTTCTCACTGATCAAGAGCTAGACTTTCTTGTTGCTATTCTGGGCTTGCTTGTGAATTTGGTGGAGAAGGATTGCGGCAACAGGTAAATTGTTCTCTGTTTTTCTTCATCTTTTGTTAGTCTGGACTACAGAGAACTGGATGACTAATATCTCATTGTTTTACCGATGATGTTTTCTATCGAAAGTGTGAACTTGATATATTTTCCTTGCATTGATATGTAAATAGTATTTAACTGAGATGAGAACTTTAAGATGGGTTTCTAGTAAAACGAGAAGGTGAATAGAATTCGACATCTGTGAATTGGTTAATATAGCATCTATGAAAGATAAGTTGTGAGAGGATCAGTTAAGATGGCTTTGGACACATCCAAAGAAGGATATGCCAGATGCACAGGTTTGAGAAGTAATGGAATTATTACTAATGATAAGCTCAGAGGAAGAGGTCATCCAAAAATTACACTTGAGTTTTTTAAGAAAGATTTCAACCTTTTGCAAGCTTTCAAAAAATTGCATGGTGTGAGTTTTTAACCAGTTTAACTTAGCGAATGTCCTTTGATGGAGTTGAATGGAAGATCCATATAGTTTAACTGGCATAGGGAAGCATGACTTGTGTGCACCACAGTATTGTTGTTTCTATTTGGTTTTGTTTGCCTTGATGCTGTGAATTGAACAAGATCTCGACATGAGGTGCAAGATGAGATCTTCATTGCTTTGAATTTGCACATTCTTTGTATTAATGAATTGAGGACATACGTCACCTTGTAAGAACTGGTTAACTACACCTTCAAATGTTTACCACATTTTAAACTTCTAAATAATTATTTTCGTAGTAGGGAAAAAAAAAGAACTAAATTTGTCAATGTTTCTCTAGTTGTCTGATTATGTAAAAATTAAAATCTCTAAACTCTCGGAATGATCATACTTCAAAGCGATGATTTTTCAGTTGGCAGCACAATGTTTTGGTTCTGCAAAGTTTCTACGAACTGATGATCATAGTAAATCAGTTTGCATTTTTAACCTAATTTTGAATGACTTCTGATCATTGCCAGGCAACCTTGGCTTATGGTAACATATTTTGCTATTACAAGTTAGAAATAATTAGTGTGTCTGCTATATCTTTTACTGCAGATCACGGCTTGCTACAAGTAGTGTTTCATTACCCAGCTTGGAAGGGATGGAGGACCGTAAGGATGTAATTCCGATATTGTGCTCTATCTTTTTGGCTAATCAAGGGGCTGGCGAGGCCACTGGAGAAGGAAAATGTTTGTCCTGGGTGAGTGAATTGGTGACATCTGAATATGTATTATTTCCATATTTGATTCAGCTTTTCTGTGTTGAAAGTATAACTTTAGTTGCATGGCAATGGGGAAAGGGGGTTCATGGATTTTTGTTTAGTTCTATTGCCTTTGTCCCTAGATATCTTGAGAAATAATTATTTTCTTATCTGAGCGATTGATTTTTTCTTCGAAAATCCAAAAGGGGAATGACATCATTGGTCTCTAGCCTATTGCGGCATTGCCTAAGTGGTAAGTTGGTGTCCAATTTCAAAAAGGAGTGAGCTGGTCCTCAACCTTTTATTATAGTTGCACAGTTAGTCCCAATGATGGAAACCATCCAAATTGTGTGTTTGTTTAAAGTTTGGGGAGCGTGGTGCAATTTTCCCCTTTTGTAATATGAAGAAAGGAATAACTAGTTTCTACAAGTGTTTTGAGAGCCACTAGCAGATGGAGATTTTTATTTATTCAAAAAATGTTGTGAACATCATTACATCTATAGATATGCAGGAAAAATAATGTACGTGGTTGACATCTATGTGCAAAATGTGATTATGCAGGATGATGAAGATTCCATATTACAGGGAGAGAAAGAAGCTGAAAAAATGATTGTAGAAGCCTATGCAGCTCTTCTTCTTGCATTCCTTTCTACTGAAAGGTTTGTACACCTTCGTCGGCTTATCCTTTCCCTAAAGACATTTTGACTACCGTTCTCATAAATCATTGTTTTTCCCCCTTTCGATTACCAGTAAGAGCATACATAATGCTATCGCTGAATGTCTTCCGGATCACAACCTGGCAATACTCGTTCCAGTGTTGGAAAGATTTGTGGTATGGATTTCTTATGTAACTCTTTACAATAGTTCGTGACTTGTATAGTATGCCAAACTTGGTCAGATAAACGTCATTCATATCATCGTGCTTTTGTACTTCCAGGAATTTCATATGACGCTGAACATGATATCCCCAGAGACGCACAAAACTGTGCTGGAAGTAATCGAATCATGCAGAATTCAATGAGAGCTCAAGTTATCAGACACTGTATATGATGCCGAAAAGAGTGATGATTAACTAGCCTCTGGAGTGTTCAATTGTTGCTTGATTTTTCCCATTTTTTTTCTTTGTTCATATTCATATTACTATTCAATATATGTATTTCCAGCCGCAATACACTGTTCAAGTTGGAGGCTAAGATGAGTGTAGGAAAAATAACAAAGAATATACCCGATGGAGCACTTGTATGTAATTCGAAGTTTTCAATAGTGGTTTATAGTTCATGTTATATGTCTGATCATTTTTCTGCAAATTGAAGGCTAACTATTTCATTTGGGAGGTTATTGACTTAAGAGTGAAGTCTCACGGTAGTTACTAAACTTTATTTAAGTCACTATTTGCTAGTTTTCTAATGGATATCGACCAGCAATCCAATTGAAATAAATGGCTAAAATCAAAATAATGGTTGTTCATACATCAAACTCTTTAGTTTAACAAAACACGAGACCCCAATACGTCTCTTCAAACTCAAATAAAATTTCCCTTTATTTAGTAAAACGTTCACACACACGAGGGCTTGTTGAAGGGGAATGATCAACTATTGTCTTTGAGGAAATTAATGATAAGCTGATTCACCTGGTCAGGGAATTGCTCTTGAACAAAATGAGTTCCTTCTGGTATGTAGATTATATCCAAATTGGGTACAAATGTTTTCACCTCTCCGCTCCTTATGTAGTCTTCCCATTCCGGGAACTTGAAAACATAATCCTTCTCGCCCATTATTAGAAGAGCCGGAACTTCAACTTTTGGATTTGGTATACTATTCTGTTCACTCTTCCGATCAAGAGGCGCCCTAAAACAGAAAGAAATAAGCATGTAAACTTAAAGGGTTACTTAGGACAAAAAAGTAACTTTTTTTTAGTGTTAAATCTAAGAAAAAGCAAGTCCAAACCTGTTTTGGGCCAAGGTGCAAACTTGCAATTTATTTTTCTTAAGAATGACACAAGACCACAGTAATATTTTATGTCCAAAACTTAAAGTTACCTATAAGGAACTTGCAGTGCAGTTTGAAATCCAGATTTTTCGTACAAGGTTCCATAGGCGGCAAGATCTTCCTCAGAGAACCAAGAGGGTAGAGGAGTAGAGGGTTCTACCAAGTCCATGATCTCCTGGTTATCTTGAGCTATTGGAATTTCGCTTCTGGAGAACATGATGTAAATATTCCTCACTACTGTTTTAGCATCATATCGACCAAAATCAGCTTCAGCACGTCCAGGCTCCTG
>CAIGRO010126431.1:0-18483 GCA_903798355.1 Fraxinus baroniana
AAACTAAAACTACTCATAGTTAATTGGATGCATGTAGTCTGCGATTAGCCCTCGTTGACAAGAGAAAAAGCACCGTTGTCGACCATAATTACACATAGAAGAAACTTACTCTTTATCTTTGGGAGCGGAATTAAGAAATTTAATGGGATTGGGGGTGGAATTGGTGAAGAACAATTGGTTATTTTTTGTTTTTGGTTGGGTAAGAAGATGAAGTACGGGGTGGGATGGGAATTTTTTATTTTTGGAGACTTTTTTTAAAATTTTTTTAGAACTTGTTTGTATTTATTTGAAAAAATCTGGATTATAGTTGAAATTAGTATTTTATTATTTTTTCTTTTTTTTTTTCGTTTTATTTAAATATGTGGGTATATTTGTCATTTTCAATATTTTTATTGAGAAAATAGGCAACATAAACTTTTTTTCGTTGATATCAATATGTGAGGTGGGTTTTCGCAACATATTTAATAGGTGGGGAGTTTGTCCTCTATTTTTTTTATTTTTTTATTTTTTTTCTATTTATTAGAATTTAACAGCGGGACACACGGAATGTCACAATAGGGGTATTTCAAAATTAAGGTTTGAAATATGGATGTTTTGTGCTATTTTTAAAAGGTAAGAAATTTTCTGACAGACACAACAATAGGGAGGGATTTTGTGCTGTTTAGCCTAAAAGAAGATCTTTTGAAGTAGGCAAAAAAAAGGTTCGACTCAAAATGAAAGGGGAAAATGAAAATCGTCTAAATGGAAATTAATCTCAAAACGACTCTCGAAAGTGTTCAAATACTTGCGCTGATCCCTCCCTCTATCTTACAGAGGCATCAATTTTCAATTGCATCGTAAACTTGGCCAGCACAGTCTCAAAATGCAGACGCTTTTGGTTTACTTTCATTAATTATTGATTCCCATCTTTCTAATTCATATATCACAATCTCATTACAGTTTGTTGAGAAATGGAGGCATGGAGATTTGACGAATCCACCGGCGGCGGCTCCACCTCTCGGACCTCCCCTCCTTTCCCACCCAATTACACTTACTCCCAAGTCCAAGTACCTGCTTATTCTCTCGTTCTCTTTCTTACTCTCTATCACACACACACACACACACACACACTCGTATGTATTCATATATTTGATATTATGTATTAAAA
Organism: Fraxinus baroniana; assembly: GCA_903798355.1. Lineage (NCBI taxonomy): Eukaryota > Viridiplantae > Streptophyta > Magnoliopsida > Lamiales > Oleaceae > Fraxinus > Fraxinus baroniana. Next base: position 1,148 of record CAIGRO010126431.1, read on the forward strand.
TCCTTGTTGTTACATTAGGTCCCGGTTGTTCAGCTTCGTTATTATTTACTACTGAAACTTCAACTCGAAAGGGTATTTTGTAATTTAATTGCGCAGTAAGGCGGGTTCTGCGTTGCTGAATTAAGGTTTTAGAGTTACTCTTTGGCTGTATGGTTTGGTTGCGTGCTTCTTATATACACGCGCTTCTTATATACACGCATTTGCATATTATAGATGTAATACTCGAACTTTCATTACACTTAAAATATAATAAAGTTTAAGAATTTGTGAGCGCCTTTTTCTAAAAAGAAAAAAGAAATTGGTGGGATAGTAGTATATTGTTAAGTGGCATATTTTCCGCTCAAGGGGTATTTGTTTCATACTTGAAGCTGGTTAACGATTTTCTTTCTTATCTTCTCTTGAGAAGCGGTGGATCATATATAATATTAATACAGTTGTTATTTGACACTAGAGCTATCCCCCATACTTGCAGGCCGTATTAGTGCACTTGGCATCAATCGATCCAATTGAATTGTGCAGTGAAGCTAAAGTTGAGGGATGCCGGGCAACTAGGGATCTGAGAAGTTGTGGACGCTGTGTACAAAGTGTTTTGATTTCTTGCGGCCATGCTGCCTTATGTGAGGAATGTAGTCAACGATGTGATGTTTGTCCAATATGTAGAAATCCCTTGCCGAAGGATGGAAATAGACTGCGGCTTCGCCTTTACTATGAGTGTATAGAGGCTCGTCTTATATCCAAAAGGTGTGATGATAGGTTGCAAGATAAAGAATTTATGGAGGATCAATTGATTGCTGATGTTCAACGGCTTTATTCTCTATTTGATGTCTCCTTGGAGAATAATTTGGTTTCTCTGATCTGCCACTGTATCCATAAACATTCTCTTATTTTGGTCTGGACAGAAGCATCACATTTATTGTCATTGCAGAATACCCTATATCAGAAGGCATGAAATGGGGAAAGTCCTATTCAAATCTTGACCGTTTCTTACAATTATTTTCCACATGTAGGACTTTTGCTACCATAAGAGTGTGTTTGATTGCAAGCATGAAACTTGCGCGGAAGTAACATAAGCACGGAAATTGCAAATTAAACGTGTTTGATTGGCTTAATTTTTAACCTATAAAATGTTGTACTTTTTCAAAAGGTTGGGTTTTTAGGAAGTGTGAATTGCTTAGAAAATAAAAATCTACTATCTCAGAAAATGTTTTCTTTATTTTTGAGGAATACATGGTCATGTGACAACTTTTGGAAAATATTTTTCATGAAAAAAAATGTTAATCGAACACCTCAAAAGTAAGAACTTGGTTGAAAAATGACGTTTTTCATGAAAAATAAAGCCAATCAAACACACCCCAATTGTTTTAAACACAAAAAATATCCTATCAGAGAGCCTAGTTGAATAGTTTTTCTTTTTATACATTTGTCTATAATTTCTTCGTTAAAGAAGAATTTGTTGAACTGAAAGGCAACCTTGAATGGATCATTGAAGTGTTAGGGTGCTTAGCATATTCGTTATTTTGTACTGACAGTATATGGAGTACCGTATGTTTGTCTTGCTATAAATTGATTTATACATTTCTCCTGCTATGAGATTGATTTGCTTATTCAATTACATAGGTAGTTGTTTTTTCCTTATTAGAGAACACAGATGTTACAGATGTTTGCATGGAGGAAACTGCTGTCTCCAGTGATCCGGTTATTGCCTTCTTGCTTGATGAGAAGGTTGTTAAAGATTGGTGCAAGCGAGCATTCAAAAACATTCTGACACAGCTTCAAGCAATATGTATCCTAAGGTTTAAATCTTGATAATCTGTTTTCAAATTTAATATTTGTAAGGGAGAAATGGATTGATTTTGCACACCTTGACATCCTTTATAGATAATCTTACACCACTAGAGATGAAAGAGAGTTTAAATTTGCTTCTGAAAATATCTGTGAAGCTAGCTGGTATATCCATGGTTCTTGAGGTTTTGGAATCATCCTTTAGAGGTTCGGTTTCAGCAAAGCTTCATGATTTGCATCATCTTCAAGAGAGTATACTAAAGACAAAGCAGGTCAAATTGCTTGTTCCAGATTTTTTTATTTATGCTCAACTTGCTTATAGAAATCTCATTACTTCTTGGTTCTATATTCAATAATTATTTAGAGAAATCAGGTATATAAGTTTTCTGCACAAAAGCATCTCGCTCAAGGCCTCTTCAACATTTTATTGATCATATAATTATTACCATGTGCATATGGTTGTGCACCCCTATTGGTAGGTATATTAGAAATTTGTCCGTTCTTTTATATTATTAAGAGTCGTTAAATTCTAAACAGGTTATGAGTTTTCTCTGGTTTAATTTTTAGATGATGCTGTAGGGTGGGCCATCACTGGATAAATATTTTTGTACAACATTGGAAACCTGTTAATTTATGCTGTTTCCTGATTTACAGCACATGGAGATTATAATTTGGTGTATAAGACATCAGTTTTTGGAGAATGTAAGATCTCGGCATTCCAATGTTGCATCTTGGTGTTCACTCGTTCAAGATCGGAAATCTGCTGCTAGTAAGCGTTCATGGCCTGGCTCAATAAATTGGAAGACAGAATACAGTAGACAAAATAGTTCTACCCTCTTTATTGAGGAAGCACTTTCAAATCTTGAGGCAGATGGAGGAAATATAGATAATGATATAGAAGAATTATCAATTGCATCTTTGCAGAGAGATGGAGGCTCTTTACTTTCCCAGTCTAAGTTACTTGGAAAGGGAGGGTGCTATCCTTTCGAAAATCTGCGAGCTGCTGCCGACTTTCTATTCTTACAAGGAAATTCTGATTTGGTGGTTTCGAAGCAAGCAATCGTATCCTTTCTCATGCGGTATTTGGTTTTGATTTAATCATCATATGTTTAATATGGGAGTTAGCTATAGTTCCTTTCTCATGGGGTGGTTTATGGTGTTGATCAGAGAGTTTTACTTTTTATAATTCTTTAACTTTTGGCATAGTTCTTGTATTATCTATTTGATCGGCAGTGGACAGTGCCTGATGAGAAATGGAGATACGTTGTTGATGATTTTGCTGCCACTTTCAGTATAACCAGGCACTCCTTGCTGGAATCTTTTACCTTTTGTCTTCTGGATGACCACACTGACGAAGCTCTGCAGGTGAACTTTTTAAAATGAAAACATGTTGAACAACTGCATTATCTTGGAGTCTTTTGAGTTAGAATGCAGTGCTGTTAATTATGCTATCTTTTGGCCTTACTGGGTTAGGACCTTGCGGACTTAATTATTCTATAGCACTATCACCATATATAACTTCGAAATCATCATTGCTTTGGCAAATCTGGTGATGGTTTTGATTTAATATTTGCAAAATATTCAGATAATTCTGCGTAATGATCTACAATTGTGAAATAATCTTCAAAATTTTCACGGCTTCGATTGTCTCATAAATGTATATACAATATGCTGCTGATTTGAATAATTTGATATTTTATTTCCTTTCCAGATATATTGCTATCATTTGGCAGTTTATTAAGCAACTTGAACTGAAAACTCATTCAATTGACACATCTGTTGGTTCACAATTTAGCTGCACATAGAATTTGGAATACATTGGCTAGATATTTGGCAAATTGGAATATATTGAGGGATCGAAGGTGAAGTAAGCACTATACCGCATACAAAAACCAATACGTAAGAAAGAAGAAAGGAAGAACCAAGATGCAAACATCCAGCCATGTATGTTAATATGCACGTACAATTTCTTTAGCTGAAAGTCTGAATAAATTGCAAATAATTCTATATTTAAGTTTTAAAGGAAGCTTGAAAATCTAGTGAGAAAGTAATGTTGGTTTCTCGACAACTTATTTTCCTATCCCCCGTGTCAAATCCTGTGGTTTCCAATTCTTTTAATAACGAACAGATGGCTTCCCATAGATAATTTGAATAGAACAAAGATGGGGTTTCCAAGGTTAGAAGATGTGTAGTAACAGTAAGCAGTCACTTGGCTGGTAAACTTAGATGTCGGTTGAGCTATTAAACAGTCCCTTCTCCAACTAGGTTTCTCTAATGCATCTACTTTCCTTTTTAGAGTAATTTGGTCATTTTCTTCATCTATCCCATCTGACAACCATTATAAAGAGTTTTTTATTTGGGAAAATGAGTTTTGGAATAATTATTTTTTTGGAGAATGTGGGATTAAAAAGTGGAAAAAAATTTGGGTTTACGTGCATAATATTTTATTGTGAGAATATGTGGTTGAAAATGAGTTTGAGAAAAAAAGACTTGTAAAAATGGTTGTCAAATAGGGGATTAGTAAGTGTGTTACCCTTTTATGCATTTTACAAGGTAAATATTATTGTAGATCATCTAAAGTTTTGCTTATTTTAGTTATTTATGCTTACTGCTGGTAAGTTCATAGTGCTAAGAACAAGATCCATATTATAAATGGCATCCCAAATTTATATTTTTTCAGAACAGTCATATTGATTCTCTGGGTGCATTAATTGTATATTGATAATTCATCACTTGATTGCTAGGAAGCCTCTCGCCTTCTTCCTGAAATTGCAGGACCAACAATTCATCCTAAGGTTGCACAGGCTCTCTTAGAGAGACAGCAACCTGATGCAGCTCTCATGGTTTTGAGGTGGTCAGGACAAGATGGTGGTGCTTCATTAGTTTCACTTGAGGAGACTGTTACTGCAGTTCGAGTTCGGGTGGAATGCGGGCTTCTGACTGAGGCTTTTTTGCATCAGAGAATGGTATGCACAAAGGTCAAGGATAAGAAAGTGAGGGATGCTTCCGATAAAGTAAAAGATGACTGCTGGAATTGTGTGCTCTGGGTGGAGGCACTGGTTACTGAAATTTGTTGTCTTTGTATTTGGAGAAACTTGGTTGATCAAATGATTGAATTGCCCTGGAATCCTGATGAGGAGAAACATCTTCATAAATGCCTATTGGATTTCGCTATTGATAATCCTTCAAAGGCTGTTGGAGGTCTTCTTGTGGTTTTCTATTTACAGGTACTGCATTTGTATTTAGGTAAAGACCTGCTTTCCATATTGGGTTTGTTTGAGCCCCATTTTTTGGAAAAAAACAAATTTTGTAATATGATCATTTGGAGAATGTGATTATAAAGTACATAAAAAATTTTGGTTTTTATGTAAAATTATTTTATTGGGAGAATATGTGGTTGAAATGAGTTTGGAGAAAAATGATTTATTAAAGAATGGGGGTTCAAACAGGGGCATTCTATGTCCTATAAAGTTTAGATGCATGCTAACTAGTGGAATTCTCAGAATTGGAAGCAATTTGGGAATTCTTGACTTGAATGTTTTCCTTTGTGGCTTAACATGGCCATGTTAAAATTTAGTTATCATATTGAAGTTAAATGAATATGTAGCTTAGTTTTTGCTTATAGATTATGTTCTTTTCGTTATTTACTTGAGTTTTTCCCTGCCTTGTTATTGATGAAACCTGTAATTCTATTACCAATTTGTTTAGCTGAATGTCATTGTGCATCTACCTCATCTAAGATTGCTCACATATATTTTAAAGGGTTCGCTTGGTTTAGGAGCTGAAATTGTTGCCAAACCACTTGAAGAATCATTTGGAAAAGTTGGTGTTGTGTGGCTAGTTGCTTAGCTTGCCGAATTAGTCTAAATAATTGAAATGGGCATGGCATGATTGACATATTGATCTTTCTTTGTTTCTTTGTTAGGTGTGTGGGGTATTGAATTATATGGTTGGAGCAAGATTTTGGAAAGATAATACCATTGTCTAAAAAACGTAAAGCATGGCCAAGCGTGGAGGCCAAGCTTCAAGCTTTACGAGCTTAAGCGAGCCTATACAAGGCTTAGGCGTAAAAAAATGTTTTCTTATTTTTAATCATTTTAAAAATTCTTTAATAATTAAATTAATACATATCAAACATTTAAAATTATAAAATACTATATTTACTTAATAATTTCTACCATTAATTTTCGAAATGAGAAAATTAGAATATCTTTTATAGTTTCAATTTTCAACTAGACAAATCCTACTTAATAGATTTATAGAAACTTCATAGGTACTTTTGAAGTTTGTAACAAAATAACATGTCTCAAGATCATAATTCTATAATGTAGATAGCACCATAACTTAAATTTTATTTAACTATTTAGATAAAGTCATTTTTAACTTTTGTACGAAAAACCTTTTAAAAACTTGAAATTAAAGTCAAATGAAAAGTTTTTTTAGAAATAAAAAAATTAATAAACTAAAGTCAAATAAAAGACTTTAAAAAATAAATAAATAACTAATAAAGCGTGCATAGAGAAGATGAAAGAGAGGAAGGAAAAAATTCAAATGTTCTTAGGTGAGCTTTTTAGAACACTGGATAATACTAACTCCAACTTAGCTTGATTTCGTTTGCAAATATCTTTAATAGTGAAACTGTGAAATTGAGTACATGAATACATGCCCCCTCTAACCTATATTGCTGTTTTCTTAATTTATCCCGAACTGGTGCCACCTTCTCGTGTATTGTAACGACCCGACCTTGCGCCGCAGTCGTTATCATATCATACGTATTGTTCGCTTTGGGAGAGAAGACCCATTTTATTCCTCGTGGCTTTCTGACGCGTCCCTAGGATTCAAACCCAAGGCCTCCATCATATGAGAGACTTAAGTTGAATTCTAGTATTAGTTGGGCAAAATATGTGGTATTTGTGTTTATTCCATGCATGTTGCTACAAAATATGTGGGTAAGATCTCAATTAACTTAATCTTCATCTGTATCCCCCACACAAATTCTTATGGACTGATAGACAATTACTTTAGACTGTGTTTCATTTCCATTTCAGCGTCACCGGTACATTGAGGCATACCAAGTGGATTGTACACTTCATAAGGCAGAGGAAGACTTCATTTCAAAAAATTCACTCAGTGAAGAAGACTCATTTAAAATAAGATCAAGAAGTCATTGGAGAAGGGAATTAGTTGTAAGTGGTCTTGCTTTTCTCAAGTTACTCATCAGTTATTTATTCTTGTGTGGTTATAAATTAACAAATGAAGTATATATTAATGAGATATAGATAATAAACTAATTGAGTTTGAGTCTTGACGTGATAGGTGCAAAAGTTGATTGAAAGATGCAGATACATCTTTAACCATCAAATCTGTGATCTTTAATTGAATAGAACCCTTATCAAATATCATGTACTTGCTTTCTGTATTTTTGCTACATCGGGACACTACCATATCAAGCGTTTAGCCTCTGGGTATGTTCTTTTGCTAGTTTGATAAATTTTCTATTTTATGCAGCTCCTTTTTATGGCAGTTAATAGTTCCTGTAATTACAAATGCCCAAAAAATATACATGGGGCTGTAATTTGACTTCTTTTATGCTTTATTGCAAGATCAAGGCTTTCTAGACAAACTTTGTGTTTTCTTGTTCCTCATTTTCTACAACAATGTTCCCTGGGAAGTTGGGCTCTGTCAGTTCTACTGTTACTTTGATTGTTATTTATAACATGACATCATTTGTTTTCAATGAGGATACCTTGTATCTGAACCAAACTATTGTAGAATGGGAAGCTTGTTTCAACTTTCAGGGACACCGCAAAATCAAACTATGGAGGATACTAACCATGTGGTCCGTGTCTATTTTCCTTTTTCTTTATTCTTTTAAGTATTTGTGGCGTTGGGGTAGTGGTTTCTTGGGATGAAGATTTCAGGGGTGCGTATGGAGTGCTTTGAATCAACAGTTAACTGATTCTGACTGAGGATTTGATGTAAAATAAAAAAGTTTCTGAAGCTAATGCTCTTCTGCAGGGGAGAGGGAAAGAGTTGTTGCCAGATATCTTACAACAACAAGTGAAGACTGGAAAAACTCCTGAAGTTGATGTTTTTAGTCGCAATGAAGCCAATATTCCACCAAAATCTGATCTCTCTCTAGTACAAGGACCAATCTTGGGCAGTTTTTTGGTTCCTTCCTCCATTGATTCTTCCCTTGCTGGGATCACAGACATTGCAAGTCCTCCCTTGAAACCTCCTCCAGTTCTTCAAACTCCTCCAAAAATAGGTGGACCTCTTAATATTTCTAGTTTCGGCATCGGGAATTTTAGCTCCTCTACTGCCTTAACAAATTTTTTCAACGAGGCAAATATAGAAAATCCTGGAAGTGTTTATGGGGTTCTTCCCGAATCTGATGAAATTTCAATTTCTGCAAATCCTTTTGCAAAACCTCCGACTGCCTCCTCACTTAAAGAGCTCAATAGAAGTACATCAAGCGTTCGTCGGAATAGCATTTTCCAAAATAATCAAAAGAAAAAAATATCTCCACAGAGAGCACAAAATGGCTCGATTGGCCAATTGCAAATATCTAGTTCATTTTTTACCAGGGCTGCTGCTAATCCTGTCACTTCGCTTGGTAGCTACCATAACATTTTCTCAGACTTTGCTCAAGATTCAGACAAAAATATCTCCAATAAACATTTGCTGCCAGACACAGCTGATAGACCTTGGATACCACCCATGAATAATTTAGTAGACATGCCTTGGAGGTAATATTATCCCTTCTAAATCCCTTCTCAGTTTCTTTTCCATGCTTTCTTAACTGCTTAGCTTACTCACCGGTGCAAATTTTCCTGCTCCATTATGCCCGTGTTTGTTCACTTCTGTTTCATTCTGCATTTCAGTCATGAGCCGAAGGACTTCTCTGTTGGGAACATAAATCCTAATGGTGGACTGCAGTGGAGATCTGATGACACTAGCGATGAAGACCATTCCAGTCCTGATAAACTTGCTAGAATGACACCTTATACAACATCCACCCGTAGAATTAGAAAAAGCCGAGGCATCAGACCATGAAGATTTTTGTGAGATCACTCTGTTTCCAAGTTGGCTTGAAGGGAAACGTTTAAATATGCTTTCATCATCAATCAAAAGTGAGCAACTGTCTAAAATCAGGCTGTGAGATTAAGTTGACATAGAACTGTTTGTATTACTTGTCATGTTTTTATTACGGTACACATTTTTTTGAGTTTATTACTAATGGAGCAAATCCAGAACACAGTTTTGTGTAAAATTTAGTTGACTTGAGATTAAGTTTTTAAGTTCTTAATGGATTTCTACTTAGTTTTGAAGTTGCAGTTTCATTCATATTGTCTTAAAAGTCATAGAACTACATGGGCTTAACATGTATGTGCTGATGCTTGAGATCACAAACATGTTTCTTAGACCATAAGCCTAATTTAGGGATGTCGACGAGCCCAGTCGTGACTAGAAGTTCCGGGAGGCAGGATCGTGATTAAAATATCTTCACTCCCATTTTCGTTTCTTTATGTACTTATTATTTTTTAATTTTCTTAAATATAATTTAAATTTGATAGCATAAAAAAGTCTGGCCAGGGAACCATGGGTTGAGATATTTTTAATAATGTTACCTAGCATGAATGAACTTTTAACATATGTCTAAGGTCACTTCTGTTATTTTGAATCCCAGCGTTGACTTGTTTTGGTGGTGGAAAACTGCATAATAAAGTCAAACATGGAGACATTATTGGATTCCATGGGGTCTTCTTAAATAGCGACCATCCTTTCAACCATCTTATGTTATCAAATTGTAAAGGTACATATTCATTATAAATTTTTAGTTGAATCAAATGATCTTTGAATGGCAATATCTCTGGATTCAAATTGATCAAACGCCAAATAACAGTAAAATAATATTAAGTTTTAAAATTACAATACATGCTCCAATTACACATTTGTAATTGTTAATCTACAAATTCATTTGCCCTTTATACGATATTCAAATCTCTACTTGAAATTGATTATTCTTATGGGAGTCATGCATATTATAACAAAAGTACGATGTCTTCATATTTGATCGAGAACATGGTCAAAATCTTTGCACATATATTCATAATCGTATTATTATTATTTTATTTTTTTGGCTTGTTGGTTCCGTCGTGTGTCTTGGTTCTTTTTGTTAAGGGATAAAAATCTTACATTGAATAAATATGAAAACATAGATCAATTTTTAAGAGTTTGGATCACTTCTCTTAATAAGGTCGACCTTTTAAGTTGGATCCCCAAATCTTAATATGGTATTAGAGCCTGTTAAGCTCTAACGAGCGATTCGATCCGATTATAACAAAAGTACGCTGTCTTCATATTTGATCGAGAACATGGTCAATATTTTTGCACATATATTCGTAATCGTATTATTATTATTTATTTTTTTCGCTTGTTGGTTCCTTCGTGTCTTGGTTCTTTTTGTTTAGGGATAAAAATCTCAAATCGAATAAAGCTGAAAACATAAATCAATTTTTAAGAGTTTTGATCACTTCTCTTAATAAGGTCGACATTTTAAGATGGATCCCCAAATCTTAACATGGTATTAGAGCCTGTTAAGTTCTAACGAGTGATTCGATCCGATTAAAACTCAAAAAAATTGAGCACACGAATTTCAAAATTGGTCCGCTCAAACGAGCCACCATCTTGTGGGGGCATGTTAAGGGATAAAAATCTCATATCGAATAAAGATGAAAACATATACCAATTTATAAGAGTTTGAACCACTCCTCTCAATAAGGTTGGCCTTTTAAGATGGATCCCCAAATCTTAACACTTTTTATGTATTGTTTGTTTCAGTGTTCTAAAAAAGTAGATGAGTGGCTAGGTCACAAGGTTAAGTTTCAAACTTTTGCGAGATGAAGCAAGACTAAGCGTAAAAAGTGATTAAGCAGTAAAGACCAAACTTCAAGGTGGACGAAGCTTAAACGAACTTTTAGAACAGTGAAATTTAGAGCATTAAAATTATTAGTGGGCCTGTGATGATAAGCTTTTGATGGATTTGGATATAAAAGACCGAAGATAAGATGTGGAGATAATAATCATATGTTCGATAAAAAGATAACAAAAGTGATTATACCGTAGAATATACTAAAAATCTCACCGACCATTTAAAAGCTATAGACGGAATAATTTTAATTTTTATATCCAATAGCTAGAAGGGGAATACATATGACATATCTAAGTTCTTTGGTTTATTTTTCATTATTTAAGTTCCTTATTTTTAGTTTTTCTATTTTTCATAGCCACGGCCAACGATTATTTGTATAAAAGAATTCTATTTATTCAATTATGTAAAGCATCGAAATATAAATGTTTTAAGGGTGTCCACATGCTTGAGCTGACTCAAAGTGATTTATCTGTATAAGCTCGATTCATACTCATACGAGGTGTAAACGATCCATCTAAAAATAGGAATCAACTTATTTTGGATCGTCTTTAAAATATGTGGATCTTATTAAACCACTAATTAAATTAGTTTATTGTAACTATTATTTTCCAAGCTACTTAAATAACTAGCACGATATCGAAATGGTTACTAACGGACCGTGCAAGATGGCCATTTTTATATCCTCAAGTCACAAAAATGATAGGCGACTAGGGCTTTCCGACGGCTAGAGCTATAAAGAATAAAATAAAATCCTTTTATTTTTTTGTGAAATATAATAAATTATTTCCACGTAGAATATAATAAACGATTTACAAGTAGACTTTACTAATAATAATAATATATGCATCTTTATTGTTTAAGCATTTGTTTGTCACAACTTATTTAAAAATAATTTTGCATATAAACATATTACTTTTACCTACTTTGTAAAAAATCATTTCTCTAAAAATAATCTCTTCCTAATAAACACCAAGCACGTCTAGCATCACCCAACTTTAACGATAACCAATTCATGAATAGATCCAAATCGGGCGAACTAGATCAGATCTAATTTTTAACTAACTCGATAGGCCGACAACATATTAGCCCTTATTTGAGTCTCGTTTTTTGTGAAATAAATTTTATAAGAAGTGATAAATTAAAAAAATGATTTCATTTGGAGAATGCATTGCTAAAAAATATAATTTTTTATTTGAATTTACATACTAAGCATCTGTTTGATAGTCATTATTTTTAGAAAATTGAATTTTGAATAATGATTTTTTTTAAGAATGCATGGTTAAAAAATGTGATTTTTTTTTTGAATTTACGTGTAAAATATTTTATTTTATAAATATGTGATTACAAATGAGTGAGAATTAAATAGTTTTGAAATTATGAGCATCAAACAAGGGTTAAAATTATTTTTTGAAGAAAATGCATAATTGAAAATGAAATTGCGAAAAAATAATTTCTTGTCCCAATGCCCATTTAAGGAAAGGCGGGGCCAGGGGCGGACGCAGAACTTTAACATTGTGGGGGCACAATCGAATTTGCAAAGAAGTTGAGAGAAATTTTACAATCGAAAATTTACGTCCAAAAAAATCAAACCCAATGTAATTTTACATCCGAAAATTTACTTGGGATATGACTTTTTCAGATGATGAAAATTACATTGAAAAATTTGTATAGTAAAAATAATAAATGTTAATGAAATAATTGATTTTTTTTTTAAAAAAAATGGGGGTTAGACGTCTTTGTAAAAACTTACGTTTAACGTATTTTTAATTATTTTCGATTTATGTTTGAACTATTCGATATATCGATAATGTAGTTCTTGAAATAAGTTTCGAAACGATATAAGCAATTTGTAGATTCGATTAGCGTACGATCATCGAAGAATTTTTAAAATTGGTATATTATCAAAATTCAAATTTATTTTGATTTTGCCCATGTTTGGTGGATATTAAAATCAAATTTTTAGTAAGTTTTGATAAAAATTAAACAGTTATATTAAAATTTCAATCGATAACAAACATAATTTTATAATTTTAAAAAAAAAATTCAAAAGTTGGGGGGCACGTGCCCCCCAGGATCCCCTGGTCCGCCCATGGGCGGGGCAAAGCCTTTGACCCGTTTACTACCCGATTTTTTTCTTATTCATTAAAGTGAGATGATAATAATAATATATTTTTAATTTTTAAAAATTAAATTATTCAAATATATTTGGTAAACTAAAGTTTTTATTATTTGTCATAATTTTTTAGATAATCTTAATTGTTATTTTTTTTATTAGAACTAATGAAATTTTGTGAAAATTTTCATTTAAAATATTGAATTCTTAAAAAAAAAAAGAAAAATTAAACGGGGCGTGGTACCTATTACCCATCATCGCACCGTTCTCGCCCGAATACATGATTAAAAGAGTAATCTCCGAGGACGGGACCGCGGGTATCGAATTTTTCTAGTTTTTTCTGTCATCCAACTTTCACGCACACAATCCAAAAGTATGTTTGAAGTACATTATTTTGGAATCGTAGATTGATGGAGAATATGTAGTTGAAAAAGAAGGAAAAATATTGATATGATGGAAATTAATATTTTATTGAAAATGTGATTGAAAATGAAAAATGAAAAATTCTGATGGTGGCAAACAAGGCTATATCACGCCACTGCTTCATCCACATTTTCCTGTGCCGCCTTCTTTTCTCTCTCCATAATCCCGTCTCTCTATAGTATCTGAATCTATACATCACCTATTTCTTTGATAATCTGACCGTTGCAGGAAGCAACGGTAAAAAAGTCCCTTTTTTGCTAGATTTTAATTGCTCTCAGACAAGGCCTAAAAGAGTAATCTCCGAGGACGGGATCGCGGGTATCGAATTTTTCTAGTTTTTTCTGTCATCCAACTTTCACGCACACAATCCAAAAGTATGTTTGAAGTACATTATTTTGGAATCGTAGATTGATGGAGAATATGTAGTTGAAAAAGAAAGAAAAGTATTGATATGATGAAAATTAATATTTTATTGAAAAATGTGCTATTGAAAATGAGAGAATGAAAAATTCTGATGGTGGCAAACAAGGCTATATCACGCCACTGCTTCATCCACACTTTCCTGTGCCGCCTTCTCTTCTCTCTCCATAATCCCGTCTCTCTTATCATAGACTTAGATATGTAGTGGATCAGTCCGATCAACAATTCTATCCCACAAAAGAATCCCAACAATAATTCTATTTTTAAATCATGTAAAGAAACCAATTAGACCATATCCAATTCAGTCCAAACTGTCTTTTCTTGTTTATTTTTTGTTGTTTTACTAGAATGACGAGGAAGTGTTCGCATTGCAGCCACAACGGGCACAATTCTCGGACCTGTCCGAATCGAGGGGTGAAGCTGTTTGGTGTCCGATTGACTGATGGCTCGATCAAAAAGAGCGCCAGTATGGGGAACTTGACCCATTATATGAATGGTGGAACTGGGACTCCCCAAAATGGAGTGGTTCATGATTCTCTGGCCGAAACCCACGATCACGCCTCCGGTGCTGCCGATGGCTATGCCTCCGAGGACTTCGTTGTTGGGTCATCTTCCAGCCGAGAAAGGAAGAAAGGTTTAAATTTCGAAGTCTTTTTGCCTTAATTCTGTTTATGTTCGCATGTATGCAACTGTTTCTAGATATACATGTGCGATTATGTGGAACTATTTTTTGGGCTATGTGGGATAATAAAAGTTATTAATTGAAGTTCGGATTAAATTGTTTCAACACAAAAATTGGTAAATCTTTGAAGAAATTGTTTATGCACGAAAAAGGATTCATGAATGCATTTTATCGTACTTGTTTCCGTGTGTTTTGGCTCCTCTATAAATGTTTTTTTTTCCTTGGCGAAATAAGATGAGAAACTTTTTACTGGGATATATATGTTTCTACTTTTTAATAGTTCATTATTTGCATATCTCAATGCGTATGCTGTTCTAGATGTGTGCGCAAACATTTGCTGGTAAGTAGCCATTTTTAAAGTGTATTTGGATGTGTTGAAATTGACATTTCGTTGACAATGTTTTGGCGAATTAATGAATAAAACCACTTGAACGTACTATTGCAATTTCTCGTCAATTGACATGCGTGTAATGTATTGCACATATATCTGCAGATACCGCATCTGCTTTTGATTACAGGGATATGGAAAGAAAGCTCAAAAGAGTGAAAGGTTTATGTTAAAAGTTATACGATCAATTTAGGAGTTTTTGGCATATTGACACTGGACAGAGTCACAGAGGACCTTTTCTTTTCATTAGGGAAACTAGAAAACGGGCCAGTAGTTTGGTCATTATATAATGTCAATTATGAGTAGGTTATCTTATCTGTATGGATAGAGATTCAAGAGGTGATGGACACAGGCACATATATTCATGCACACACCAACTCTTTTGAATGGTTTGTTTGAATATTGCTTTCTGAAGTGGTTAACTGAAAGTGTTTATATAGAGATGCAGCCATTGACTGACTGAAGTTAGTGGCGTGAATCTTTTGCTAAATGCCTTCGAGGTTTTTTCTTGGTGATTGTGAATTTTATGTAAAGTACCTTAATTTTATTTCTGTAACTTCTGTGGTTTTGATTTAACCAAATGGATAGGAACTTGGGAGACAGGTGGTGGAGGCATTCTAATGAGAAATGAGCTTACAGAACCTGAATTTATTTTGTTTGTAAAACTGAAAATCTTGTACAATAAAAGTCAGCAGACTAACAATGGGGTGACACATGAAGATTTATTATTTGCTTGCTTATTGTTGCTGAAAATTGGCTTCGTCTTACTAGTGTTTTTGGTTGAAAATTTTGTCATCAGTTAAATTCTGTAATTTTTACCTGTGAGGACATCATATTAACTTTTGATGTATTTTGAAGCTTATGTTTTGGATATTGGATATATGTTATTAAACATGCCTGTAAAATTGCTTTTTTGCATCACTTATATGACATGCCATGCATCAGTGTTTGAAAGCCAACGATTATTTTCAGGCGTTCCATGGACTGAAGAGGAGCATAGGATGTTTTTGCTTGGTTTGCAAAAGCTTGGCAAAGGTGATTGGCGAGGAATTGCGCGGAATTATGTTCTTTCTAGAACACCTACCCAGGTGGCTAGCCATGCCCAGAAATATTTCGTCAGGCAATGTAATGTGTCTAGAAGAAAACGACGCGCTAGCCTCTTTGACATTGTGGCAGATGAAGTAAGCACTCTCTTTTTCCTTGCTCAAATTGATTACCATACTGGAGATATTCGACACAACATAGCTTTACTGAAGTATCTAGTACTGGAATGCAATATGATAATCTATATGTTTGTGAGCAGCTTTAGTGATTAACCAGTACACACTTTTACTATATAGAAGTTATCATTTCTATTGAGGTAGAAAAGCTTATCTNCTCAAATTGATTACCATACTGGAGATATTCGACACAACATAGCTTTACTGAAGTATCTAGTACTGGAATACAATATGATAATCTATATGTTTGTGAGCAGCTTTAGTGATTAACCAGTACACACTTTTACTATATAGAAGTTATCATTTCTATTGAGGTAGAAAAGCTTATCTGATTTCCGTCTCACGTTCCCGTTCCTTCTATTTTTGTAGTCGGTGGACACTCCAGTAGTATCAAAAGATACTACTGGAGTGCCCCCACAGGCTGAGACGCAAAGCAGCACCTACGTACCTCCTCCTGCTGCAGATGAAGAATGTGAATCAATGGAATATGCAAACTCCAATGATGGTGAAGCCACGTTTCCTACGCCAGTGGGCTCACAATACTCTTACCCAGTCGTATACCCAGCTTATGTCACTCCATATTTTCCGATGTCCTTTCCCTTTTTGCCTGGCTACTGTGTGGAGGCAGTGAAGGAAGAAACCCATGAAGTGCTCAAGCCGACAGCTGTTCATTCAAAGAGCCTAACTAATGTGGGTGACCTGATAGGTATTTCAAGACTAAGCTTAGGAGAATCCCTTGGTGATGCGAGAAAATCTACCCTCTCTCTAAAATTGGTTGAAGGGTCCACAAGGCCATCTGCCTTCCATGCTTCGGGAAGTTCATGCATGAACTCGAGCCACAGCCCTATCCATGCTGTTTGAAAATAAAAAAGAGAACCCACTCTCTTCCAGTGTGATGCAGAGATCTCCTCTTAATAGAAAGACAATAGTGTAGAGCTTTTGGAGTAAGTTATAGTTTTGTGTAGTCTTAATGAGTTTTGGATTGAATAAATGCCAAGGAATAGTAGGCAAACTCAAACGAACATACTTGAGAATAATATGTGCGCGAGCATTCATGGTTCAAGAGCTTGAAACGAAATTGGCGAACTATTTGCATAATGTTTCGCATTAGTAGAAACCACAAGTGAAAAGAGGTTCAGTGCATGACTTAAAATCAATAAATGAAGAACACGTAAATTGGTGAATAAAACATGAACATGAAATTCACCATCGAATGACTGTCACTTATCGCTAATCGAAAAGGCAAATTGTCCTCATTTAATTAAACTTATAAAGTGTTGTCATAAACTGTTGTTCAATACAACGAGGATGAATAGTGTAAATTATGTATACAAGATTTCCTGCAAGGGGAATGAGTTCAAATGGCCAACACT